>CM040422.1:81831930-82129430 GCA_022702705.1 Papilionanthe hookeriana x Papilionanthe teres | reverse complement strand
AACATGTATGAAACATTTGAAATTTTAAAAACCCATGGTGAATTTTAAAGTTCACCATGTAAAATGCAAAATACATGAAGAGATTGAGAAATTGGATGAAAATTTTAAGAAAATACAAGTTAAACCATATCTCCATTTGAATTTCTTTTTTATATAAGAATAGGCTCATAACTTGATGATGAACCAAAGGGTTTTTGCTTGGAAAATGAAATTTTTTTTCGGTTTGTGTTTGGAGAGGAAAAAGTGGGGAGAAAGCTTGAAAATTGGAGTAGAATTAGAATGAAGGGGGCATGTTTAAATGGTGAGGGAGTGAGTTATGGTGGAGTTTTTGGGGTAAAGGTGGTTAGGCGGGTGGGTGACTACTAGGATTGAATGGGGAGTTAGGTAATAAAATGGAGGGCTTTGATGTGATAAAATAGAGGACAAGGATGAGGTGACAGAAAGATGAGGTGGACCAATTGTTGAAGTGTTGTGGATCAAGGAAATGGGTGGCTAGAATTAAGAAGTTGGAGTGGGAATGAATGGATAGGATCATAGGATATGGATGTAATTTTTAAAAAATGATAGGGGTATTTTATTAACTTTTAAAATATTGTTAGCGTAGTTGTGGAAAAATATGAGTATAGGTAATTTGGAAGACAATAAGACATGGAATATGATGTTCAAAACCATTTTAAAAAAAGGAGGTACCTAGATATAGTTATAAGCATTTGAAGTGACTAAGTGGGTGGGAGGTGGTTATAAATATTTGGGAGTTCGTTATGGTCAAAAATTTAACTTGAGCTCATTTGATAGAGAAAAATGCAAGGATTTCAATGGTTCAAGTGGATTTGGCTAATTCAAGCCCTATGTGAAGATATGGTCACTAAATTTGGGCCCAAACCCTTAGAAGAGAGAAAACAATGAGTTTGGAGTTGAAATTTTAAATTGATTTTATTGGTCGCATTGTGTATTTTTAAATCTAAAACAACATTAGTTGAAGTACCAAGTTGATTGGAATTCATTTGATGTTGTTATAGTCAAATTATAATTTTATTATCAAAATTATTATTTTATCTCTCCAGAGTAACAACTGCCCAACAAGCCTCCAAATGTAGTCAAATTTAGCTGTGGGGGACTCAATTGAAAGGTTTAGACGACACAAATGCAATTACAAAGTGCATTTTGAAAATTAATGACTCGTTGAAAAATTTTTATTCGGAACAACTTTTTATGCATAAAAACCTTAAGTGCATAATTTCACATAAAAATGATGTCTGATGACCACCAAGCTGGTTTGCATGCTTTTCATGTACGATTAAGGTCGTGTAACTTATAACATGTAATCCAGCTAGTCAAATTGACATGTGAAGAAAAAATAATTTTAGGATTGTAACGATAATCTTTATACATGAAAAATTTGAATTGAGGAGATTTAAGTAAAAATTATTTTAAATGATCATCAAACTTATTTGCATTTTGTTTATACATGATAATAAGTTTCAAGCATTTTTAAAAATGAATTCTTAAGTCCTACATTGATCTTGAAAGAGAAAATAATAATCCGAGGGTTTTAGTGATTAAGGATGGTTTTAGGGTTATCTTTAGGTTTGGTTAAAATTGATTGTGTTTGAAGATTGTTTTGATTAATTTTGATTTTTATGAAGTTAAAATTTATTTTTTTCAATTATAGTTTGCTCAAGACCAAGCTCAAGTGAAATCCAATAAAGTTTTAGCCAAGAAAATATGGTTGACCAAAAATGAGGTCAACACAGTGGGACTTCAGTGAGCGGTCTGATCAATTGATTGATCACGAGCAGTTACTTGAGATATGAATGGTATGGCTACAGTTCCAACGATCGGGCCATTTTACTTGTGCACCCCTTCCTTCCAATGGATGAGAGGAGTTGAATTGAACGACTCAGATTCATTCGTCGAGTTCTCCACCTATGTCCTCTTGTAGGCAATCTGCTTACTCCGCTTTCAAACTTTCAGCCTCTTTTTTCTGATGGACCTCGTCTCACCCTCCGACCAACTTCCTTCTTGCTACTTCCTTACCTTCTTGTGTTCCAACCAGCTCCCTCTATCAGACCCTTTAATGTCACCGACCATTGTCATGCCTTTGGGTCGGCTCGCTCCTCCCGAATTCTTTTCCATAGACTCCTCAAAATACCCTAAAGGGCTTCTTCTTCAACTCCTCAAAAACAGGTTCCTATGCTGGTTCCTTGCTGCTAGCTATGGAAACACTCGTGTGGTTGACATGCTGAAAGGAAAGGTTTGGGAGCGAATGTGAACAGGAAAGACACCAATTATGCCCTATTTGTAGAGGCCATGGACACGAAAAATTAGAGAGCTCAATTATTAAAGTACTGATTATGAAAAAAATAGATCTAGTTTTGCTTTAAATTGTCATGCTCTTATCACAATATGACTTTTAAGAAGCAAAAAAATTGAGGAACAAAATAAGTAAATAAAAAATGTGTCAGCATGAATCTCGAGGAAATCAAACAAACTGAAGGACAAGAAGATAAAGACGAGAGGGCCTGTTGGTTATAGACCATAAGATCCTCCAAAGTTGCACCAAAGGACATCATTGACCAAGAGTCATTGCTGTGCATTATCTTCTTTTCTCGTTTTCCGTTTCTCTCTCAAATTTACGCTCAATTCATGGGTGTCTCTCGGACAATTTCGAATTCAACAAGTACATGCATTAGCGTAAATGACCAGTAGGGTAGATTAATCGGAACTCTGAATAGAATTCAAGGTTTCAAGTGTAAATGATCAATACAAGGCTTCTTCCTATATGGCTTCTCAATGATATGGCCCCAACCTTTTTGATAATTGCGGCTTTGAGAGCTTCCAAGTAAGCCAATTTCTTAAGTCAGCTCAATAAATAACATAACGTTGAAATCAGCCGAAATCCGCATTATGATTTGAATAAGTTGAAAGAATAGTGTTGAATATCCTCAAAATATCTCTATTTAATTATGTTCTTATCCACCCAAATACTCCATTAATTTTTTTAATTAATGTTAATGGGATATTACTTTCAGAATAGACCGGCATTTGAAATGGAGCCATCCGTTGATCATGCGTGACATAGAATTAAACTGATTAGCACAATGCAAGACGTGGGCGAACTCCCGGTCACAAATATAATGACTTAATCATTTGGTTCCGTTTTGCTATTAATTTATTTAACTTCGGTAGAGGGTTAAAATATTAAGCTTTATTTATATAATAACTTGACTTTTGCTCGACTAAAAGTTGATTTAACTTTTAACTGGTTGGCTCTAATCTAAAGTTCTGGATTTACAAAAACAAATTCTACTTGACCTAAGAAATTGTGAGCAAATAATTGTATGGATGAAAGAAGGCATCGAACTTATGAAACCACTGGCCAGATGGAGAATTATTTGTTTTTTATTAATTTATTAAAATTATAATAAATATGGTTAGAATTCAAAAATGATATGTGGATCACATCCGAGGAGTGGAGCAATGAACAAATGAGAGGAATTGAGAGAGAGAGAGAAGGGAGAAGTTTAGTGCACAGCAACATAAGTTCTCAGAGAATAGATTATGTAGTATTTTAATAAAGAAATTATCCCTTTTTTAATAAGAATGTTACAAGTAATTAATGGCCCTATTCATATTTGTAACCTCCGGGGTCCATAACTGGCCCTGGCACAGTTCCATATTCGTAACTACTAAAAGGGAAAGAAATTGATGACCAACTGGCGTTGTTATACAGTTGTCTGGCAATCGTTCAGTTCCGCTAGAGAATCTTTGGTTAGCTAAGGCATCTTAAGCCGACCTTCTTGGGAGAATCTTTGATAGAGGCCCTCTTGCTGTTTGGGTGAACTTAGACCATCAGACAGAGGGTATATCTCTGTAATATGATATGATGAATTGATCTTCTCGGATAAAAGATCCTTCTGAGAGGATTGAAAAGATACTGGGGTGCCTTGTTCATCTCTTTGAAGAATCCCCAAATCAATCAAGGGAGTTAGTTGTAGCTATCTAACCTTTGGAACTGGTTCCTCCAATTCTTTCGTTCGACTGAGCTTCGCTTGGCTAGCTCATGGTTCCGACTCAAGGGAGCAACATTTGGTGTCTCCGCCTTTTGACTCCTGATTCAATCCTTTTGTTCCTCTTCAGTATAATCCGTTTACTCTCATCATGATTTGAGTGGTCATATTTTTGTGTACACATTTTATTCCTCAATTCTCTTACTTCTCTAAGGTAACAACTGCAAAACAATATGAGAATTAAATGCATAAATTTACTTGTTCATTTTGTAATAAGTACTACTAATATTGAACTCCCTTGATTTATGTGCTTATATCCTCTAAAAATAAGGCGCGAGCAACACTTGTTCATCACCATTTATGAATTTTCGAGTCAATTTTTAGTGGGGATTTGTGATTACGCGTGGAAATAAACCTGCAAGTAAGGAAGCTATGTTGAGGGTTTTTCATGTCCTAGCTAATGTTCTTTGGTTTGCATTCTAGTTGGACATTTGTTTGATGCTTTGCATGTTCACTAGGTTTGAGACCTGTGCAATAGTACATCAAGTCGATCTTTGTGTAGGGAGCCCTGTCCAATAGGGAGGGACCTTTAGGATCTTATCCGGCACAGTTTATGTGGTTCTCTTTAGCCTCCCCCCCAACGGGCATTCTTCATCACCTTGAATGTAGGTAGCTTTCTGTGATAACCTTGTTTAATTGTAAGTCGAGTTTGTATTTCTTTTAGCACTAAAAGTAAGGTATGGTCACAGGTATCAATAGCTGTTAGCTCGTGTCCCGTACCATAATTCTAGATTTCTATTTTTGGACAAAGCTAGGAAAAGTATGTATATGTAGAGCCTGACCTCCTTGTTTTAAATTTTTTGATATATTGCTGACCCGACAGTGTCAGGCCTGTTAATTTATTTATTCATTTGTCTTGAATTACTTTGTGATGTGTACAAATATTTTTGCTTCCTTGTAATTGTCATATGTTTGGGAATCACATCAAATACAACTTAGGTTCTTTAAGAAACTAAAATACTCTTTTTTCTATAAAAAACATTATAATAGAAATTGAGATAAATCAATATTTAGTATTAAAATATTGCAACTATTTAAAACCAGCACAATAGTTTTCTCCATGGCTTTTGAGCTGGTTTTAAAATGAGTTGCATGCGTAGTTATATCCACAGTCATATCTAATAAAGCATCCACATTATCACTTGTTAGATAATATCATTATTATGCATTTCCCAAGGAGGAGCCCTCGTGCTTCTCCAATTCAACTGTCCAATCATTAGATTTATATTTAGGTGATCTTCTAGCACGATTAGGGTGTTAGAAGCTTCTCTAAACCAGGATATAAGTCCTTTATGGGTGTATTTTCAGTTTTGTATTTGGACTGCTCCTTTCTCTCCTTTCCAAAGGCATCATTGCCAATTTCTTGGTAGGTGTAAGTCCCATTTCTGTGGATTTTACCTTTAGAGGGTCACACGGCTTTATAGTCCTCTTTCTTTTTAGCTTAGGGATACCGAGGCCTCCTTGGATGACACAATTCATTGATTGCTAAGAAGAGATCTCAGGTTGGGTTGGGTAAACTACCTTCACTACCAAGTAGACTTAGGGTTTTAATTACTTGGGATGATGAACCCATGGAGTCCTCACCCGGCCACTCTACCTGAGTAGGATTTATTTACCACTCTATTTTTAGTCCCTTTTGAGCCGAGTCATTTCTTTGTGACTTCGTTAATGTTGTCTCAACGACCTTGATTACTCATAGACCAATGCACGTTTGGGATACGTGATTCACACTCTGCTTTTATGGTCTGAAGCAATCTGATGTTCTTGTCGAGTCAACATAGTTATTTCCTAGTCCTCATTTGTCAACAAGTTGTCATCAATTTGTGGATATGAGGGATTTACCGTCTCTGTTGTGGCTTGGTATATGCTCTGAAGGCATCCTAATATAACTATTTTTTCTAGATATCATAAAAATTTAAGCAACACCTTCATTATCGAGAGTATTCTTCGGTATTCTCAAAGATGTAATTAACTAAAGGGATACATTCGTTTGTGAGTTGCTACTACCTCAAAACAAAAAAAACTCATTTTTGTTTTTTAGTTATGGGTTGCTCAAGTAGAGATTTTCTTTGTGAATATTGTATTTCGAGGTATTTTGATCTTATTCTATTTTTGACGTATGCTCTCGACCTATCACACAATGATTACCTTACATAAGTTCTTCATATTTCTTTTTAATTAATTTGTTTATTTTTGTCGTATTTCCTCATCATTCTGATTCATTTCTTCTTCAGATCATGTTTGAAGATCCGAGGGAGAGATTTACTTCGAAAAATAAATATTACAATGATATATATAAGCTAGTGACTCTGTTGTTCAATTAAAAAAAACCAAAAATAATTACAACTCAAAGATTTGATGGCAAGTATTACTTTTGGATTTGTTTGCAAAAAGAATATTATACGATTGCATAAAAGATTTGACAAGAATTGAAACCCTTTCCAATATACATAATAGATCATGGTATTTGCATTTGATAGAATAAATGATATGCCCAAGTTTGAATCAATAGGTAAGAAGTACAAGATTTGAAGAAAGATAAGAGTAACGTTAAAAAGAGAAGGGGAATGTAATATTTTTCATCATGCATATTACATATTAAGGGGTTAAATAAAACAAAAATGTCAGACGCTTCATTCAAAACTTCATGCTTAGAATAATAATAATAAAAACTATATATAGGTAAAAAGATAGTTGGATTAACAGAGTTCAATATAATATCATAAATAATATTGTGTTGCAATGTTGGCTAGACTAATCTGAATGGAGAATTATTTTTTCATAAAACCTTCAGCCTTTAGCCAAGGACTATCTCTGCAATTTTTGATAAACAATAAATATGAAGATAAAATTCTAAATTCTCCCAATATTTCATAATCATAGCCTCAAAATAATAAAAAAAAATTAAAGTTGGTATAATAATGAAAATTTTGTAATATATATTTACGATAGAGGATGAGAGACTGATCGACCATATCTCGGACCAGATCGAAAAGAAAGTTGAGAGATCGGTTCTGACGTTGAACATATTGCCTCCCTAGACGCGTTGGTGCACGAGTTCGAGTTGAAGGAGTAGAAAGAGAGGAAGACACTCCCCACTTACGCAGACAATGAAGTTCTTCTTCAGTAATGGAAGCAAGCTTTTCGAGGGTTAGGGTCAAGGGTCAGTCGAGCCTAACATCTCTAGCGCCTCTGGCTGAACTCTGAGGTAGATCAGTAGATGTGAAAAGAATACGTAGATGACATGACTTTGCTTATCTATTGGGACATCGCCAGGGTTGAACTCCAAGCTCTTCTTGCTATCCAACAAATCATTGAGCCATGGATGTACGAATTTGAGAAAAATCTATTCTTCTTTTACTGTATCTAGAATATAGACTTTTCTTCCACTTGACTTGAAAGAAGTTTCCTCTTCCTCCATCTTTGGGCAGTAGTCACCTCGTGCTATAAAGGCAAGTGTCTCTAATACCTCGGCCTTGTCGTTGATCAGAGAAAAAGTTTGTCATTGCTGTAAGAGTTAGCATTATTTATGCTCTTACAATTATCATTAGAAAAACTATTGTGATAATATGATTAGATTAACCTGCTAATTATAACTCTAGCTAGCGATGTTAATCCACCAATTCAAATCTTCTTTGCTTTTCATTAAATTTAATTTGGGTTAAAATTTTTCATTGAATTAATGGGTTGAGTTTGAGTTGGTCCACTCAGTTCATTTCAATCTCTTTTCGCACAATCGACTTTGTTCTCTTTACTACATAATAAATAAGAATAGATTACTTACCTTTAAGAAAAAAAATCCCTAAAAATTGTTTATTATAAAGTTGAATTTAAATGTTTTATTAAGTTAACACAAGTAAACAAAGCTCATATAAAAAAAATACAGTGGAAAAAGATGATAGATGATATTACAATATTTTTAGAGTGATGTGGACGAATAATCTTTTAGTTCAACTATATTCAATGTCATTAATCTCATAATCTCACGTGGCTAAACGTGAACCTGTAAAAATATTACAAAGCCAAAGTAATACATAAAACTATAAACAATAATAAGCTTATAAAATATCTTATGAAATTTTCTTATCACATATATTATATTCAGCATAACAGCACACCAAACGAATCCCTGTATTCTCTGAAAGAAGAAAGATGTATCAAAAGCCTATGATGAGAACAAGATATCCAAATCTACCTTCAATTACTTTATACCTTTGCTTGAAATTGGAATTTGATGATTAAATTGAAGAATGGCCACAAGACTCACAACAAACCACATAGATCTCTTGCCTTGATATGATTCCATACAAATCTTGCAAATCTTTTTATTCTACTATATATATTTTTATCATTAATTTTTTTCCTACCTATGACTTTAAGGGATGATATTAAAAAAAAATATTCAACATAGTTTGAGTAGGTATATAATATTTTTCAATGTTTATAGGTCTCTTTTTCTGTTTGTCCTTTTTTTTTTCAGTTTCCTTCATTGATAGATGAAATGATAATACATAAACTCGAACACGTATTTTAAAAGATGTTGAGCCTAATCTAGATGAAAAAGGAAATTGAACATTAACAAGAATCGTCTTCAAACTTAGGAGAAATATTTATGTACAGAGTACGCACGCAGTTCCGCGTGCGTGCTCCTCACAATAACCTCCCAGAAATCTTTTATTGAGAGGTTATTGGGGTATTAACTCCAATAATCCGCCAATAACCCACCAATAACTTCTGCGTTTTCACTTTCATATTTTTTTTGTGTATTTTGATGGTTTTATGATGTTATTAGGGTATTAACTCACAATAACACCGACATAACCCCATAATAATCTTTGCGGTTCGATTTTTATGATGTTATTTGAGAGTTACTTGAAAGTAATTGCGGAGTACGTGTGCAGAACTGCGTGCGTACTCCGGACGTAAATTTTTCTCCAAACTTAGGGCTCTCATTACTACTGACTATATAAAATGAAGCAATTATTAAAGCCTTAAGCATTCAGAACAAGCGGTTAAGAGCATCTGATACAAATTGATTACAGATAAGCACATGTTTAATCCTGCTTTAGCCTCCGACAGCCCAGAAAAAAGCCAGCGAATCTGTCTTCTCAGGTGTTAATCCTGTCTTAATGTGAGATTAAGTAGGAATTAAATGTTTTAATTGGCTAAACAAAGCAAACGAATTTGAAAGGCCAGCTGCTGCACTTAGTACTTTGTAAGAGATGTTGGAATTATTCATAATATTTATATTAGGGGTGTAAATGAGCCGTGGTCAAAAGGAGAAATATTTACGTATAGGGTACGATGAAAGTTATTAGGAGAGTATTGACGGGTTATGTCAGTGTTATTGGAATTAATGCCCCCAATAACCTCACTAAACTCCAAAATAACACTAAAAAATATTAAAGCAGAACCGCAGAAGTTATTGGTTGGTTATTGGGGAGTTCTTGTGAGGTTATTGGGGTTAATACCCGAATAACCTCTCAATAACCCCCCAACAACAGGTTATTGAGAGGTTATTCCGAGGCATACTCCGCATGTAAATATTTCTTGTTTGTTTGGGAAAATTTTTATTTTTTTGTATTTTGTATTTTTTTATTTTATTTTAAAAATATACTTATTTAGTGTATTTTTGCATGTTTTTATTTTTATTTTTAAAAATAAATTAATTTATTTTTGAAACAACTCAAAATATTTATAAATAATTTTTTGGTGATTTTAAAAACTATTAAGTTATAACATACCAAATATGTATCATTTTAATAAAATTTTAAACAGAATAAATCATAAATAAAAAATTAGAAACTAAAATCAAAAGTGATCCAAAACACGCACTTAATAAACCAAACGCAAATTAGCCACTCCAAATTTTAATATGAACATCATTTTACAATAATGAAAACTCGGTCAAGAATAAGATCAATAATACAATCATTCAATTAAGAAAGCAATACTTTAATATTAAAAAACGAGATGTCAATTGAAAATAAGAAAGAGCTTCACAAAAATAAATAAATAAATAAGGGACAGAAAGGGAGGTCAAGCATAAATTTTTTTAAAATAAACATGAGTTGGTAATCATGATTCAAGATCCGGAGAAATTTGGTGATAACAAAAATTGAAAGAAATGTGAAATCAATAAAATTGAATCGTATCTAAGAACATGCCAAGCTGCAGATTCACCAAATCAGTGATGGCACATCAGCCATCACCGCACTTTTCTCCTCACACTTAGCAGATTGGCTTTGGGTCCGGGTTAGGTTTAGGCTTCGTTTGAGAAGGTGGCCAAGTACTGCCTTTTTGCGGTAATATCGGTGCATCATTTGGTGGAGAAGCATTGTGCAAGCGTCCCAGAATGTTATTTCGCAAGAACCTTAAAAATTGTGATTTTAGATCTTAGGTAGTCTCCTCATTTCCGTAGCTTCACCAAACAACATGTTGTATTATGACAATATTTCTTTTTACTGTAATTAGAGGTATTTTTATCTTCTGATTTTACTTGTATGTCGTAGTCCTCTATAAAAAGGACTTAATGCCCGTTTGGGGCGGCCTAATGCCCGAGGCGCATTTTCGAAACGCGATTTCTTACGTTTGGATTATTAGAATAATATGATCGAAATTCGGAGTAAACGCGGCCGCAGGATCAATCGCACGGCTCGTGTTCCTTTAAGAATCTATACCCCGTTGCCCCTACTCTCGCTTGCTCTGGATGCGATCAATCTCGCTAAGGTTGCACTTCTCTCCCACTCCCATGTCTCTCTCACGCTTAGCGTTGCTTTTATTCTCTTCCTTCTCCCTCCGAGCTCTGGTTGTTGTGCTATGTAAGTAAATTCATGCGGTGCTTGCCGATGGATTGGCCTTCTTTATGTGATTTTTTATTCTCTGATTTGCAATTTGTTACGAGATTTTTGTGATATTGATGATTTGTGATTGCTAGTTTGTCATTTGCAGTCTTGTAAATTTTGGATTTGGATCTTACAACAAAAAAATGCAAAATATTTTGGATACTGGATGAAAGCTTCTGCTTGATTTGTTGAGTATGAATCTGACATATGGATGATAGATGTTGCTTCATTGGTAGTTTGTAATATCTGGGTGCCCTATTTGAAAAACGGATGAACTAGGGTGTTTGATTTCTGCATACTATTATTCCCGGTATTCTATTTCAAAAATCAACAGGATTGTAAGGAGTTGGGGCAGATGTTTCTGTTTTGCAGAGTTGGTGGCCGGATTTTCTTAATCCAGCTTCGCATTCGTGTTCATGGGTCCTTCATATCATGATGTGGCTGCGAGGTCAAGTACTTTAGTGGGCAATTTTGTCTTCCCTACGAATTTTCTACACCAAATGGTCGAAAGAGATTCTGATGGCCTCTTGAAAAAAACTTGTCGCAGGAATGGTAAACTCGCCCTTGTTTTCACTAAAGTGAATACTGAGATTCTCCTTGAACATCTAAGATTTACATTGATCGGTAAGTTTTCTTTTGGTCATCCTTCCATCGAACTGATTTGCAAGTTTTTTACCGAACTAAAATTAGCTGGGAGTTGAAAAGTTGGCTTGATAGACAAACGAAATTTAATGATTAAATTGAATCTTGAGAAAGATTATGCTTCATTATTCGCGAAGAAGGTCTTGATTATTGAAAAAATTATATGAGGCTTTTAAAATGGACTCCCAATTTTAATCATTCGGAAGAATCTCCGATAGTTCCTATTTGGCTTCGGCTTCTTGGATTAAAACTTCAATTCTTTAATGAACCTGTAATTTATTCAGTTGGGAAAATCTTTGGTAATCCCTTAAAAATTGATGCTCCTTGTACCATGACTCGAGACCTGGTTAAGTGAGAATTTTAGTGGAGCGTGATGTCACTTTGTCTTTGCCTGAATCTTTTTGGCTTGAAGATGCGTTTGAAGGGTATTGGCAAAAACTGGACACTGAATTTGTTCCTCACTACTGCTCTCATTGTAAAATATTTGGGCATCTTATCACTCAATGCTTTCATGTTCATCCTGAGTTGAAGTCGAACAAACCGGTTAATGCTTCTTGAGCTGGGCAAAACTCTTTGCCTAAGGATGTGAATTATTCTGCTAATATGAATCATAAGAACAACAATACTATTTTACCTGAAAAACCTGTTATTAATGGTGATCTATTTTCAGGTTCTATAGAGAATACTAATAAGTGTGTGAATTATTTAATTCTTGAAGGAAATAACAAGTCCATTCAAGAGAATGTTGCTACTGTTGGTAAGGATGTTCTCAGTATTAATCTTGTTTTTAACTCACAATAAATTAATTGTTGGCTCAAATTCTTTCCCTCCTCAAGATATTTCTGCTGTTATGCGGGATTCCAATTTTAAGATTAATTATTGTTTTAACATGGAAACTCAACGATATTTCTATTCTAATGATCCTAATTCTAGGAATATCCCAGTTGATTTAGATATCCAGAATCTAGGCAATCAAATTGTTTTATCTGCTAAATCTCCTTTGCCTATGCACACTTCTTTCAATCATGATGAAATGGAAAAGGGATGGTTAATCCAAAAATCTTCAAAGAAAAGGAAAGTTAGAGGGAACCGGGAATAGAATTTTGTTGACTCTGTAGCACATATTTCTTTCTCTACAGACATGAATTCTGATTCTTCTCTTATTCCTCTTTCTGATTTGAATGTTAGCCCAGTTGTTTTTCATGAAGGTTAACACTTTAATTTGGAACGCTCGTGGCATTGCTAAATTATGTGCTACTGATCGTATTAAAAGTTTGATCCGTTCTTATAATTTGAATTTCTTTAGTATCCTGGAGCCTACGGTGGCTGATATTAATAATGCCAAATACTTAAGAAGATTTGGAAATTTTAATCTTATTTCCAATGTCAATAATAAGGTTTGATTCCTTTGGAAGGATTCTCTTAAGATTGATATGATTATCAATCATTCTCAACTTTTACATTTGAAAATTTATTGTGATTATGGTTCTTTTTTCTTCACTATCATTTATGCTGGTTGCACTAAGGTAGCTCGGCTTAAACTGGGTGATATGTTTCATGTCATTAATCCCAGCCATGAAGCTTGGCTTATGAGGGTGATTTTAATATGATTTCTTTTGTTTTGGAAAAGAAAGGTGGCTGTAAACCTAGTTTGCAACTTATAGATACTTTCAATAATTTGTTAATGAATGTTGGGCTTTATGATCTGGGTTTTAAAGGCAGTCCTTTTACGTGTCATAGGGGAATAGTCTTTGAGAGACTCGATCGTTTTGTTGCTAACTCCTCTTGGATTAATCTTTTTTCTTCTTATATGGTTAAGCATTTGTCTATTGTTGCTTCAGACCATGCTCCCATTGTTCTTGCTGTTAGGAATGACGCTTTTGTTACCACTTATCAATTCAGATTATTTAACATGTGGTTACTTCATGCTTCTTTTAATTAATTTCTTATTGACAACTGGAAAGTGACGAGTTCTGGATCTGCAGGTTATAAACTTTGGATTCTGCAGAAGAAGTTTGCTAAAAGTCTTAGATGGTGGAATTGGAATGTTTTTGGGCATCTCCATAAGAATATTCTGAATCTGGAAGCTAAGGTGAAAGATCTTGAATTAACCTTTATTAATAATAATATTGATATGAACATTTTGCTGCAGGGTCAACATCAATTGGAGGAAGCCTATACAATAGAGGAACATTTTTATGCACAGAAAGCTGTTAAACAAAATTTTATGAATGGTGACCACAATTCTAAATTCTTTCATGCTTGCATTAAACACAGGAATCCTACTAACCAGATTTTGAAGATTATAAATGTTGATGGGTCTGTTAGTTAGGCTATGGAGGATATTGCTGCTAGTGGGTTCTCTTATTTTACTCAGTTTTTTAATCAGATTGGAGACCCTTTAATTCTTATTGATACTACTGTTTATTTTAATCTTCCTGTTATTGATAATGATTCTCTTATATGTGTGCCTAGTACTATTGAAATTAAAGAAGTTCTTGATGATATGGAGCCTGGTAAAGCTGCAGGGCTTGATGGCTATACGATAGAATTCTATAAACATGGGTGAGATATTATTAAAGATGATGTTATTCTTGCTGTTCAAGATTTCTTTAGAGGGGTTGATTTACCTTGTTACTTCAAGTCTTCTAATATTGTGCTGATCCCTAAGAGTCCTAATGCTCATACTTGGGATGCTTTTCTACCCATTTGTCTTAATACTGTAATTTCGAAGATTATTTAAAAAATTTTGGTTAGAAGATTACAGCCTTTGCTCACTAATCTTATTAGCTGCAATCAATCTGCTTTTCTTAAAGGTAGAAATATTTGTGATAATGCGCTTATTGTTCAAGAAATTCTTTTATATATTGATATGAAAAGTAGAGATGGGAATATGCTTTTCAAAATGGATATCTGAAAAGCTTTGATACTTTAAGATGGGAGTTTATTATTGATGTTTTTCGGGTTATGGGTTTCTGTGATGCTTTTTGTAGGCTGATCTATAATGTTCTTAGTGGAAATTTTTATTCCCTCCTCCTTAATGGCAATAAGTATAGTTTTTTCACTTCTAGCAGAGGTCTAAAACAAGGAGACCCGTTATCACCCTACATTTTTTATCATTTCTTTTGATTATCTTTCAAGATGTTTGAACAGATTATTTAGCAACTACCCTTCCTTACAGTATACTCATAAATGTTTATTGATTAATCATCTTTGTTTAGTGGATGATTTAATCATTTTCTCTAATGCACATAAAGGTTCTGTGAGAAGGGTTTGGAATTTACTTCTAAATTTCAGGGATACTTCTGGTTTGTCGTTTAATACTTCCGATTGCTCCTTTTATTGGTTTCTAATGCTAAAGGCAATGGATTGTTGATATTACTAGTTGTTCTAAGGCTTCTTTTCCTCTCAACTATTTGGGTTTTAATCTTACCAAAGGTAGGAGTCGCAATATTCTTTTTTCAAAAGCTTGTTGACAAAATCAAAAAGAGAATTTTATCTTGGGAAAATTGTTTCCTTTCCTTTGGTGGCCGTGTTACACTTCTTAAGAGTGTTCTTACTTCTTTTCCCCTTTATTCCTTAAAAGTTATGTGTACGCCTATGTCTATTATCAAGAAGCTTGAACTTTTTTTCAATAAATTTCTTTTGGAGGGAAGAAATCATTCTAAGCTTCATTGGAAATGTTGGGAGAAACTATGTAAACCCACTGAGTTTTGCGGGTTAGGTTTTAGATCTTAAACTAACTCTATTAATATTTTTGTCATATGAAGCTTTGGTATCGGTTTCGTCTTAGAGATTCTTTATGGGCTGATTTCATGCATGCTAAATATTGTTCTAATAAGCATCCTCTTACTGTTTATTTTAAGAGAAGTGATTCCTTCATTTGGAAAAAGATGCTTAGGGTTGCTAATGCTACTAACGAGCTAATCTTTTGGGATATTGGTCATGAATATTGCTCATTTTGGTATGATGATTGTCTTGGCAAAGGGCCTTTAACTTAATTTTATGGGGGACCTTATGATGTTTATCTTAAAGTTAAAGACCTTTTGTATGAGAATAAATGGTGCTTGAGAAGTCTTAATCAGCTTGTACAAAGGGCTAATGCTGATTATATTTCTTCTATTCCTATTTTCTCTGATAAGAAGGAAGTTCCTATGATTAAAGGTAATTTGGGAGATTATTTGTCTAAGAGTTTTGCTTCCTCTTTTTCTTACTCTCAGGGTATTAACCTGAAATGGATTTGGAATCCGATTAAACCAAACTATTTTTTTTTGAGACAGTTTTATTCTATTATTCCCACTGATGATATCTTAAAATTGAAGGGTTTAAAGTTGTCTTCTTGTTGCACTTGCTGCAAAACTAATGAAGAATCTATTCTTCATCTTTTCTTTAATTGTTCTTTTGCTAGAGATGTTTGGAAATTATACCTGGCTTCTTTAAAAGTTGATTGGAACTCGTTTGATGTTAACAGTGTTGCTGATTTGTTTAAGGGCTGGAGTAAGATTGGTAAAGATTATTTTCTTTGTATTCCAACTATTATTTTGTGGTTTATTTGGATGTCCAGGAATGAGATGAGATTTAATGATCTCACTCCTAATGCCATCTCTACTAGTAAGTTTATTCTTGGTTACTTATATAAATGCTTGTCTTTGGTTCCTCCGAAGAAGAGACTTGCTGTTCCCGTTCATGGAATTTTGCAGGCCTTGCGTATTCTTGTTTCTGACAGCAGCAGAAATTGCAATTTTATTAAACGGCAGAAGCCCATTATTCCTTTTATCGAAATTAATACTAATGATTGTTGGCGTGACAATACTGCTAATGTTGGTGGCATTTGTAGAGATTCTTGGAGCTGTATTTTGTTTTGGTTTACGGTAAAAGCTATTTCTGATTCACCTATTAGTGCTGAGTTTGATGCTGTGATTTTTGGTCTTCAATTAGCCAAGAGAATTGGTTGGCGTTATGTGGAAATTGAAACTGATTGCCTTGTTCTTTGGAGGTATATTTGTTTACAGAAGCCTCACCATTGGAGTTTGAATTTACATCTTAAGAAGATTCAGATATTGTCTCAGCAAATCAATATAAAGTAGACACATATTAAACGCGATGGTAATAAGGCGGCACATTAGGCAGCTAAGTTTGGTCTCTCCTTTCCTGGTGTTCGTATTTTTTCTATGGTTCCGGATGCTCATCTGAAAATTTCTTCGTTTGATTTAATTTAGTATATGTTTTGTTTTTTGTTGTGTTTTGTTTGTTGTGTCGTGTGAGTTGTATTTTCTTTTTTCTGGAAAGAGGTCCTTAGTTTCTCTCTTTTTTGCGTGAGTTGTTTGGGTGGTGTTAGATAGGACCTCTCTCCCGGTTTTGTACTTTTATTTTTTGATGAAACGCGTAGGGAGCATTTGGCTCTTTTATCAAAAAAAATCAATAGGATTGTTACTGACCCAAGGAAAAAATGTTAAGATTTACATGCCTATTTTATATTGATTTTGATGATATTTCACTTTAAAGAAGGATATTTTTGGTGTTTTTCTACAGGTATGGTTATTTATAGACAATGAAGCAAAAGTATGCAAAAAGGAGCGAATTTGGAGCAAAAAGGACCAAAATTGTGAAAATTTGATTTAGCGCACCGACGGCGAGGTTGATTGTGCCAACGACGTGTTTTTCTCAAGAGTTCATAATATATTATAGGGAACTCGCCGACGACGAGATCGAGGCCACCGACAGCGGGGGCTATTCAGAAGGGGTCCAAGGCTAAGTATTCTAGGACCCCGAAGGCGAGCTTGAGGCCGCCGATGGCAGGATCGACGGGTCTTTCACGAGGTAATTGAATGTGGACGATTTTCGAAGGGATGCTTGGAAAACTCTTGGAGACTCTTCATTCACTTTAAAAGGAACAATTTTGGGTCGAAAAAAGAGTCCACTAGCGTCCAATTGGTTCCATTAGCGTCCATTTGTGTCCACCACGTGTCATTCTAATTCATTAGAGAGTCAAGTGGTGAGTCTATTGAGTCCATATAGAGTTTAGATTGTTAGTCAGTGAGTTCAGATAGTGAAATTTGTGAGGAATTCTTTGAGAGATTATAAGAGTGGAAGGGAAGTGAGAGATCTCTTCTACGTTGCCGTTTTGAAGGAGGATTTTGCGTACTGTAAAGGAAGGAAGAGATTCAGAGGAACTTCAAGAAGTTTGCTTGGGGAGGAATTTAAGATAAGTTGTATCTATTTACTTTAGTTTGTAGAACTTTGCTTTTATATATGAATTCTGAGTAATTTATCGTATCCTCTCCATGAATTCTGAGTAATTTTTCTATCTTTCTCCTTTTTTTGATATTTTTGTGAAATGGTAACTTGAATTAGTGTGCCAATAAAATTTTAAAAGAAGTTGTGATAATCTTTTACTTAGATCTTAATTTACTTTCAATCTAGCCAACTGACTAGTTAAAATATGTTTAGTTTAACAACTATAGTAAAGATTACATCTGAGATTCAGAGAGATCAAAATCCTTGGAAGTAGGGTGCAAATAAATAGGGAAATAATATTCGTCAGGCACAAATATGAAGATTTTAGAGTGACAGGCTAATATCCTCAATTCGGTCCTACCGTTTGGGTGCTGAAGTGTAGATTGTTTGCCCTCAGGCGAGGGGAATGTGGGAGCTCCGAAGTGAGAACCGGTATCCTCCCAGCCTAGCCTTAGATTCAGTAACTAAGCATAGGATTAATCAATGTTCTTTATGCTTGGACCAAAGGGTAAAGAGTAGGTATGCTCATATTTGACACAACACCATTTTAAACTAATTCAAATTATCCATTTCACATAACCTTCTTAGCAAAGGAGAAAGATTCTTACTTAAATATTTGAACTTCGCTTTATTAGTAGAATTAGTTATCTATTAGTAGAACTAGTTTATTTAAAACTTCATTTTATTGTCGATTGCATATTAGTGACAGATAACCAATTTCAATTTACAAGTTGTGATTCTGAATTGGTTTCTATATTCCTAGTTCGTAGCCTCTAAAATATTCCCCGTGGGATCGATATCCAAGACTCCACTAAAGCCCTGTATTACTTGAACTATACGTATACTTGCGTTCATTAGTAACTCTGCGATTAAAATAATATATTATATACTTGTTACAAAAAGTAGAATTAAGCTAAGTGTGCAGAGTGGGTCAAGTTTTTGGCGCAGTTGTCGGGATACAATAATTAGAGTAACGAACAATTTAGGACTGTTAGAAAACTTTTTAATAGAATTGCAACTTATTTAGTTAAATGTTTTTTCTGTTAATTAATTTTGATTGTATGTGTAAATTTGGTTTTGAACATCTTATACCCTACGATTCGGAATTAGAACAAACTGTTAGGAGAATAAGAAAACTGAGAAAAGAACCTATAAATTTTGAAACAATGGAAAACAACGTAAACAACCAAAGAATAGAAAATGAACATTAATCTAGACCACTAAGAGATTACGCTAACCCTACATTAGATGAAATTCACTTAACAATCCAAAATCCTGATGTAGCTGCTAATTCATTTGAGCTTAAACCTGCAATTATCCTAATGGTACAAAACAATCAATTCGGTGGAACTTCAAATGAAGATCCTAACTTACGTCCTGCAAGTTTCTTAGAACTTTGTGCTACTTTTAAATACGACAAAGTGTCTATGATGTTGTCAGACTTACACTTTTTCCTTTTTCACTAGGGGATAAGGCTAAAGCTTGGTTAAATTCGTTAGCACCTGGAGCTATTAGAACTTGGAAAGAACATTCACAAAAATTCTTATCGAAATATTTTCCACCATCTAAGAATGTTAAGCTTAGAAAAGATATCACATCTTTTAGTCAGTATGAGGGAAAATCGATATATGAATCTTGGGAAAGATTTAAAGAACTTCTTAAAAAATGCACACATCATGCTTTACGAGATTGGTTAATTATTCAAACATTTTATAATGGATTAGTAGGACCTCTTAGATCTGTTATTGACGTTGTTGCTGGTAGATCACTAATGTCTAAACTTCTTAAAGAAGCCAATGCTTTAATAGAAGAAATGACAACTAATAATTTTCAATGGTCTGCTGAAAGGGTAAATCCTAAGAGAGTAGCCAGTATTCATGATTCAGATGCTTTAACTATGATAGTTTCTCAAATTGCTGCTCTTTCAAAGAAAATAGATCAATACGAAATGAATCGTTCTTAAACATCTCCAGTTTTAGAAGAAATTTGATTGGGACGATTGTAGATGCTCAATCTTCATATGAAACTATAAATTTAATTAATAATAGACAAAATAACTCTTATTCAAACTATTATAATCCAGGTTGGAAGAATCATGCAAACTTTAATTGGAATAACCAAGATAATGCTAATCCTCTTAATCCGCAGTAGGGGAACAATCCTGTAAACCCATTAGAAAAAATAAACAATCAAGGTAATTCTAATTATAGACCTTCTAATCCACCATGTTTTTATAATAATTAAAAATTTAAGGAGAAGAAGTTATCTATGGAAGATTTAGTTTTGAATATGGGTAATTAATTACAAAATCAAGGAGCTACTATTAAAAACATAGAAAACTAATTAGGGCAAATTGCTTATGCACTGAGCAATAGAATTGTTGGAACTTTATATAGCAATGTTGAAGTAAATCCTAAAAATTAAGGAAAAGAACAAATCAAGGCAATTTAATTGAGAAGTGGAAAAGAGTTGGAAACAAGAGTTCAAAAAGAAACTGTAGTTGAAAAGGAAAAAGAAGAATTTGAAGGAAAAAACGAAAGTTTATATCCTGATTTTCCTCTGAAACCTATGAAAATTACTGTTGAAAGACCACCATTTCCTCAAAGACTAAAGTAATAAGATAAAGGAAAAAAAATTGCTAAATTCTTAGACATTTTTAAAAAATTGTCAATAAATATCTCTTTTGTTGAAGCTTTGGAACAAATGCCTGATTATGTTAAATTTATAAAGGATATACTAAAAAAGAGAGAGGAAGTTATTAGATCATGAGACCGTTGCACTCAGTGAAGATTGTAGTGCTATAATTCAGAGAAAGCTTCCTGAAAAACTTCAAGATCCTAGTAGTTTCACTATCCCGTGTACTATTGGTGAAAAATTTTATGGGCGAGCATTATGTGGTTTGGGAGCTAGCATAAATTTGATGCCTTTATCAACTTTTAAATGGTTAGGAATAGGAGAGATTGCACCAACTTTTGTGACTCTATAGTTAGTTGATCGATCTATTACAAATCCTAAAGGAGTTGTAGAAGATGTCTTGGTCAAGGTTGATAAATTTATCTTTCCTATGGACTTTATCATTTTAGATATGGAAGAAGATAAGGAATACCAATCATTTTAGGAAGACCATTTCTAGCTACAGAAGCAATGGTAGATGTTCAAAAAGGAGATTTGACTATGAGAGTAAATGATCAAGAAGTAACCTTTAATATCACAAAGTCAATGAAATATTGTTCAATAGAAAAAGATGATGAATGTTTCAGAATGGATATATGTGATAATCTAAAAAAAGAATATTTCAAGGAAAATTTTGAAGAAAAAGAAGACATGGGAAAAGATAAATATGATGAAATTGATAGCGAAGAAGCTAATTATATTCATGAAAAATTTGAAACGCTCGATTCAACAGCACCAGAAAATGAAATATTAATTCCATCTGTTGTAAAACCCCCTGAACTTGAATTAAAAAATCTTCCAAATCATTTGAAATATGCATTTTTAGGAGATTTTTCAACATTACCAGTAATTGTATCCTCAGACTTAAATGAAATTTAAGAACAAAAATTATTGAATACATTAAAAAAGTACAAAAAAGCTTTTGGATGGACACTAGCTGATATTAAAGGAATTAGTCATTCAATTTGTATGCACATAATTTTATTAAATGATGAATATAAACCAAGAATTGATCCACAAAGGAGATTGAACCCTATTATGAACAAAGTAGTTAAAAAAGAGACTTTAAAATGGTTAGATACTGGAATTATATATATCCTATTTCATATAGTACTTGGTTAAGTCCAATTCATTGTGTTCCTAAGAAAGGAGGAGTAACTATTGAAGCAAATGAAAATAATGAATTAATACCTAACAGACAAGTTTCTGGTTGGCGTATTTATATTGATTATAGAAAATTAAATGCCTCCACCAGAAAAGATCACTTTCCTCTTCATTTTCTAGACCAAATGCTGGATAGACATGTCAGACACAAGTACTGCTGCTTTTTGAATGGATATATCGGTTACCATCAAATACCTATTGCTCCTGAGGATTAAGAGAAAATAACATTTACTAATTATTATGAAACTTTTTCTTTTCAAAGAATGCCTTTTGGACTATGTAATGCACCTGCAACATCCCAGAGATGTATGATGTCTGTATTTAGTAAGTTAATTGATAATGAAATAGAATTATTTATGGATGATTTCTCTTTGTTTGGAACATCATTTGGCAAATTATTAAATCATCTTGAAAAAGTTTTGGAGCTATGCGAAAGAACTAACTTAGTTCTAAATTGGGAAAAATGTCAATTTATGGTTGTAGGAAGAATTGTATTAGGGCATAAAATTTCAGAAAATGGCATGGAAGTAGACCCTACAAAAATTCAAGTAATAGCTAAATTACCACCTCCTACTACAGTGAGAGGGGTAAGAAGTTTTCTTGGACATGCTGGTTTTTACAGGCATTATATTAAAGATTTTTTAAAAATTACTAAACCTCTATGCCAACTTTTAGAAAAAGATAAGAAATTTGAATTTACCGAAGACTGGTTAAATGCCTTTGAGTTATTAAAGGAAAAACTAATCACAACACTTGTAATAGTTTCACTGGGAGAAACCATTTGAATTAATTTGCGATGCTAGTGATTATGCTATTGGAGCTATTCTTGGTCAAAGATATAATAGAATTTTTAAAGTTATATACTATGCTAGTAGAACTCTTAATGATTTTCAAATTAACTATTGGCCTACTATCTTTAGAGATGTTAATAGATATATCAAAACTTGTGATAGATGCCAAAGAGTAGGTAATATATCTAGAATAAATGAAATGCCTCTGAATTTCATGTTAGAATTTGAGATTTTTGATGTTTGGGGATTAGATTTCATGAGACCATTTATTCCTTCATTTAGGAACTTATATATTTTGATTGCAGTTGATTATGTATTAAAGTGGATTGAAGCACAAGCTTTACCTCATTGTGATGCTAAAAGTGTTTCAAGATTCTTAATGAAAAACATTTTCACAAGATACGGTATGCCGAGAGTCATTATCACCGACGGAGGATCCCATTTTAGGAATAATTATATTCATAGATTGACAGAAAAGTTTAATATTGTTCATAGATTCTCCACTGCTTATCATCCTTAAACCAATGGTTTAGCTGAAGTTTCTAATCATGAGATTAAACAAATTTTAGAAAAGACTGTAAACCCTAGTAGAGTAGATTGGTCTGCAAGACTGGATACTGGATTATGGGCACCCTAGTAGAGTAGATTGGTTTGCAAGACTGGATACTACATTATGGGCATACAGGACTGCTTATAAATTTCCTATTGGTATGACTCCTTACAGGCTTATATATGGAAAGACTTGTCACTTACCAGTAGAACTGGAGCATAAAGCATATTGGGCGATTAAAGAATTTAATTATAATTTGAAAAATGCTGGTGATAAGAGATTATTACAATTGAATGAACTAGAATAATTAAGAAACGAATCTTATGATAACGACATAATTTATAAGGAAAAACTGAAGTTAAGGCATGATCGGAAGATTAATCGAAAAAAATTTAAACCAGGATAAGAAGTTTTGCTTTACAATACAAGGTTGAAATTATTTCCTGGGAAATTGAAGTCTCGTTAGTTAGGACCCATTACTGTGACTCAGGTTTACACTTATGGAGCTATTGAAATTGAAGAACCGAAGACTGGGAATAGATTTAAAGTAAATGGACATAGATTAAAACCATATTTTGAGGGTAAAAGACCAAATTCTAAAGAGATTTTAATGCTCAGTCAAATTGAATAACACCTAAATAGGTCGGGCTGACGATGTTAAATCAAGCGCTTTATGGGAGGCAACCCATAGTTATCTTTATTTGTTTAAGTGTTTGTTTGAGTTTGTTGTTAGTTTGTAGTAATATTGAATTCTACTACTAGTATTTGTCCTTTGATTATTAAGAATTTGGATCCATAGAGAAAATTTGGAACGTATTTGACCACGACGTAAATGTGCAAAATTTTGCCTAGGGCCCCGACGGCGCGCTCGCCGCCGCCGACGGCACGATCGACACCATTGACGGCGGGTTTTTCTCATGAGCCCTGGAATTTAATTGCACAAGGCTCGCCGACAGTGCCATCGAGGCCGCTGACAGGGGTATCGGTGAGTGGGCAATTTTTTGAGTTCGGAATGACAGTTTTTGGTGGTTTTTAGCATATTTGTCCCTTATAAACTCCCATGGACGGTTCCTAAACACTCCAAACTCCCAAAAACAAATGGAACCCCCTTTTAATTCCTCTCTAATGGCCTCCGATTTAGTAGATTACCCTAGATTTTAAGTGTACAACTGGCGAAAGTTTGTTAGTGCCGAGGCAGAGTGCCTTTTCAACAAGGTGATGTCAAAGAGAAGGTTAATCAAGGAAAGAGGATTTGTCAATCGAGGATTAAGTAATTCTACATTTGGAATTGAAGAAATTATCATGCGGCGAAGATGGGAAGTATTTTGCTGTACTACTACCACAGTAGTCGTTCCAGTGGTGAATGAATTCTATGTCAATCTTGATGGAATCAACTAAGAAAGCGTCTATGTGTGAGGTAGGTGGATAACATTTAATTCTGGGTGAATTAATGAATTATACATGCTTGAGAATGTTCTTGTCTGCCACTATTTAAATTTCATACCGACGAGAGAAAAGATGAATGAAATTTACCAATATTTGACGGATGAAACTGAGGACTGGGAAGTTAGAGAGAAGGGGTATGTCAATTTTTCTGCAACACTTTTAAATCCTGTTTCAAAGAATTGACACTTTTTCATATCTGCTAAGTTATTACCGACAATGAAAATTGGTAAAGTTACGAAGGAGAGTGTTATTTCGAACTACTGCATTCAAATGGGATGGCCCATTGATATTGCATCAATTATTATGAAGTCTATGTTTGGTCTGATCGTTCAAGGATCATCTCAAGGGATTTTACATCCTTCAACAATTTTCTAAATATGCAGTTTGTTTCAAGTATCGTACGAGATTTGGGAAAAAGTACTGCTACATTGGAAACCATTAGACCCAACTCGTATGTTCCCAGCCAATGATGAGGAGACTGATATGGGCGTGATTATGGATCAAGCATGCAAAATTCTGTTCCTATTCAACCTCTTGTAGCTGACAAGACACCGATGATTTTACACCGAATCAAGAATCTGGAGAAGCAGGTACAAAATTTAACGAGTACAGTTAACAATATGTCTGATTTCTTTGATCATATCGATTGGAGGATGAAAGAATATTTTGATCATACTGGACAATTTGAAGCGAGTTTGATACGCTTAATGAAGAGGATGGGATGGATAAAAGAAGATTCAACTGAAGAATTCCCATTCCGACATTTTTATAACCTATTTGTCCATGTTCAAGCAATGGGTGATGTCGAAGGAGAAACCAGCACTGATTCAGAAGAGTAGTAGAATTGCTTTATTATATTTGTTTCTTTAGATTGTACTTGATTTGAACTATGTTTGTGTGTTTACTTTCTTTATTTGCTTTTTAATCTTAATATAGATGAGATTATGTTTGAATTGTTTGTTTTCAGCATTTTGAGTGTTGTGGTTTGGATTGCGACGCTGATTAGATGAAATTAGGTTTAGAAAATACCTGCTTATGTGTGTTATTGACCCACTTTTTTTATGTTTGCAAATTATGTTAATAGCAACGGCACCAAAAACTTGATCCCGCTTTAATATATATATATATATATATATATATATATATATATATATATATATATATATATTTGATTTTATGATGGAATGTATAATGTGGATTCTACGCAAGTATACGTATCGTATCAAGTAATACAGGGCTCTAGTAGAGTCCTGGTTATCGATCCCACAGGAAAGTTTTAAAAGATTTGTAACAACTAAATTTAAAAAGTATTTATTTACTAATATAGTATACGAAAATTTAGAATACGTAACTAAAGCGAACTAAAGTAAACTAATGCTTTAAATAAAGTTGATTTAAAGATTTCAGAAAAGTATCATTCTCCTTGTTTTAGAAAATTAAGTGAATGATGAATTCAAATAGAATTTTCTTGTATTGTGACAAATAAGAGCATTCCTATTCTTTACCCTTTGGTCCAGGTGTAAAGAACATTGACTAATCCTATGCTTGATTGCTGAATCGCAATGGTAAGTCGGGAGGATGCGTGTTGCCACTTCGAGCTCCCATGTTCCCCTCACTGAGAGCTAACATCTACACTTCAGCTCTCGAAACAATAGGACCAAATTGAATATTTTAGTCCGTCACACTAAAATGTCCAATTCTACGTCCGATAAATAATATTTCCCTATTTATTTGCACCCTCATTCTAAGGCTTCGACTTCCACGAATATTGGATGTAATCTTTACTATAGTTGATAATTCAACATATTTTAACAAATCGATAGGCCGGATTGAAAAGTAAATTAAGTTTTAAGTAAAAATTATCACAATTTATTTTAATATATTAGGCACTTCTATTTAATTTCTTCAATTCACATAACTTCATAAACAGGGAGAAAGACTAAGAAAACTACTCAGAATGCATGGAAATTAAACAAAGCATGGATTTCATTTAAAGTTAACAACAATAAACAAAGATACTTATCTCGATTTCCTTCCCAAGCAGACTCCTTGAAGTTCCTTTGACTTTTCCTTCTAGTACATCACACTTCTAAACTCACTAATTACACTCTTAAACTATTAAAATAGACACCAAGTAGACACTAAGACTCTCTCAAATAGACACAAATTGACACTCAGGAGACACACAACATACTAAAATTCGTCTGCTATTTATAGAGGTAGACAAAGGTCCAAGAGGTGCTTAAACACCTCTTCAAAAAGTGTTCAGGTTCAATGTATCTGACATTTTCAACAGTTTCGCCGTCGGCGAGAAAAGACCTCGCCGTCGGCGGGGCTTCTAGAAGATCTCCAAACCGCGCGATCTCGCTGTCGGCGGGCTCGGGCTCGCTGTAGGCAAGGTAGTCGCAAATCCTTCAAAAATTCTCCTCATGATCTCGCTGTCGGCGGGCTCGATCTCGCCTTCAGTGACTTAGTTCATTTTGCATGAATTTCTTTCTTTTTTGATCTAAATTCGCTCCATTTCATGCTTTTTGCTTTCATCACTTATAAATCTTCATTCCTGCAATAAAATAAAGAAAATACCTTTCTTTAAAGTGCAATTTCATAAAAAATGGGTATGAATTTCTTAATATATATTCCTGTAATGAAAATCCCCCAAACTTAATTATTGCTTGTCCTCAAGTAATTTTAGTACTAAATAAAAATAATGATTTCTGTAATAGAATTTTTCAATTCAGATATACTATGAATTAAATTTAAATAATACTATAGTAAAGTTAAAGAAAAATATTTTAAGTAATTAAATTAACTTTATAGATATAAGATTATTTAGTTATCAGATCTAAGATTTCTAGCTCGCTATTTATTTCAGGAAAGACTATATTAAAAAAAATAATTTACTTAAGATATTTAGATGATAGGAATTTCAAGAAAACACTATTTAACAAAATACTAATCCCTATATATAAGTTTAGAAATATAATTGAGTTTTACCCTTTAGGTTTATTCCATTGAAGCCAATTTTTGATAAGGCATCTCCTCAAGCTTCTCTTCACTTATATTTTTTCTTTTCTTTTCTTCTTTCTTTTTTTCTTTTTCTTTTGGATTGGTTTTCAATCCTTCTCTTTTTCTTTTTCAAGTGAGGATTACTATATTTGGATAGCCTGTTAATAATTTTGAACTTCAACTTTTTCTTCCTAAATTTAAAACTTTAATATATTTCTTTGCTTATATGTATTTCATAGCCTTTACTTCATTGAGTTTCAATCTTTTCTTTTTCACCTAAATTCTTAAGAATTTCAATTTTAGAATATAGTTTCCCTTACTTTAAATAATTTACTATATTCTTATTCCTTTTAACCAAATATCTTATTCTATTAAATAAATTTGGATTACTAGAAACATTTTATTTAACTTTCTAAAATAATTAAATAAAGTAATTCATGTTTATTGAATTGAAAAATTACTATAGAAAAATCATTTGATAATAATTTTTGAAAATAGAAATTGAGAACAATTTAGTAATTAAATTTGTATTTTTCCTCCCCCAAACTTAAATTTTTCTATCTATTTCTAAATGGTGAAAAGGAAAATATACAATGAATCATACCTTTAAGCTTTAGGTATTTCTTTTCTTGAAATTTTTGTAGGCTTTTTTATTATTTAAAGAACCTGTACTTATTAGTATTCTTCATATATATAGTATTTAAAATAAAGTGTCTTGGGATAAGAAATTTTTAATAAGTATAAAACACAACAAATGAAAACTTAATATATTACTACACATACAATCAACTAACCTACTTTAAACATATTAAAACAATCTAAACATATTAAAAGCTCATAACTTATAAAAACTTAAACAACACAATAAAGAAAAACTAACATCCTATCTAAAAGAAAAATTGCAAATTAACTTAACACACATAAAAAGTCTAACGTTACAGCATAAGCAAACAAACAAACACACCAAATCCACAGTCCACAGAAAGTACAGAATAATTACACACAGAACAATAAAGTTTTCAAAATAACAATTAATCTAAACAAACTAAACAAAGTCTCTAATATTACACATCAAAATCCAAGGCTATATCATCTCCACGATCTCCGAGTGAGAAAGGTGAGCGGGCGATCTTGTGTGTAGCGGGGGCACTCGGGAAAGACAACATCTAACTCACCACTCCTATATCGACGTTCGGCCTCATAATATGCAATTTCGTACTACGAATGCCGCTGGAGATATTCACTATCATAATCATGTCTTCTTTCCAAGCCATCAATCCTGTGGTCCATAAGCTCAAATTTTCTTTCCATATTCTCTCCAAATTGTTCAAAACTCTTTCTACTTAGGGTCAGCTCATTCATCAGATCTTGAAGGGTAGGAGTGGTGTACTGAGGAGGTTCATAACTAGTAGAGGGTATATCTCTACTTGAAGAAGGTACATAGTCCCTTGTCCCAGATCTTCATCCTTCATGGGATTCATATTTCTTAATATTAGCCAGAGTAATGGGTTTCATAGTCTCAAACCATTCCTCATCATCTCTTGCCTCTACCCCAGATAATTGGCAGAGTGCATAGATAAGACTAGGATGTCCTAGTCCTCCTCCACTTTCACTTCTTGAGGTGGCTAATATATTTCTATAAATTACACTTCCCACATTAATACTTTTTTGGTTTTGAATACATAAATTCAGAACTGCTCTATCTCTTGTTACCTCACTATGGTGGTAAGTAGGTAACAAAGTAGAACAAATAAAATAGTGCCAGGTTTTAGATGTTGCATTTAACATAGAAAGAGGGAAGTTTACCCGTTCTCGCTGCTTTATCTTCCAAACTCCTTTCCCGTCAGTGAGAAAGTCGATCACCTCTTCCAGTGGTCCTTCCATAGTTCCAAATGTATCATACTCACTGGTGTAGGTGTCACGTACCTCGTAATAAGCATTTATTCTTGCAGCGTTAAATTCTACCAAAAATCCTCTAACCTTAAGCTGGTGCATCTTCAGCCTGTGTCAGGTTCGCATAAAATTCCTTTACCACTTCTACAACGGCTCTGTTGGTTATGAAACAAAAATTTTCCCATCCTCGTTCCTTTATTACTCACTCTACCTCTCCTCGTGGATTCTTAAAAACTCGATCTTGAATGCATTTTCTTGATTGAATATTGTGAAAATATCTTGATTGTGCCCTTGTATTCACAAATCGGGTTTCGTCGTAATCCAACCGTCGCTTTTGTCGTGGAGCCATTTTTGATCTGTGAAATTTGTAAAAAAAATCTAACTAAACTTCCAAATATTACTAAGAAGGCTTCCTATAACATCTAAAATCCATTTAAATCAATTTCCATGAATTTCTTCCAAGTATTTTCTCCACATTTCAAATTTTTTCAAAATTTCCCAATGTAGAAGAAATCCATGGAGAAAATAAAAAATTTTTGCATAGGAGTGAAGCTCTTACCAAGGGAAGATGAAATCCTTTGTCAAAAAGTGTTGAAATCGCCTCAAATTTAAGATCTCACAAGCCCTAGGTAGGTTTTTTCGAAGTTTTGAGGAAGGGGATGATGAATTGTGTCGGTTGACTGATCAAAAATAGGACTTTTCGCGATCTCACTGTCGGCGAGATTTTTCTCGCCGTCGGTGAGCTAATTAATTTGACAGAGACAAAAGTTTCGGGAAAAATCCACCGTCAGCAAGATCGTTCTCGCTGTCAGCGGGATTTCCCTTGCTGTCGGCGGGATAATTCTCGCCGTCGGCAAGATCTCAAAATTTTAAAATTTGAAATTCATCAATCATTTTCAACTTCGATTTGCCCTTAATCAATCTTCAGATCACTTAATTTAATAATTTATCATGAAGATTAGCTACTTATACTCATAAAAAGTTCACACAACACAAACAATATAACTTTATATATGAAATCCATGAGACTCACAAACTTCACACTAACAACTAACAACATACTTAACTTAAATGTCCAAATCCATAATACTCAGCATCGCAATCCAAACCACTATACACTAAATACTGAGACATAATAATTACATATGATTTCATCAAATCTGAGATGAACAAATCAAAGTTCAAATCATAGTAAAACCTAAATCTAAATCAACACAAATATAACATAAGATATAAATCTTTACTACTCCTTAGTGTCTGAACTAAAATCCTCTCTGATATTTTCGATGTGAAGCAGGTGCACAAATAGATTGTAGAAAGGCCTGAAAGGAAATTCTGCAGTAGATTCTTCATCAATCAACCCTTTCTGTCTTAGTAAATGAATAAAACTGTCCTCCAGATGTCTAGTATGATCAAAGTGCTCTTTCATCCTCCAGTCAATGTGATCAAACATATCAGAGATATTATCGATGGAATTCATCACGTTTTGCAATTCTTTATCCAATCCTTTAATCTTTTTCAAAATGAAATTTGTTTTATCAGTAAGGGGCCTTGCTAAAGGATTGTTCTGTGATGCTCTATCAGAAATAATGGTAATCTCATCATTGTTATCCAAAGTTGGAAACATATCCGTAGGATCGAGTTGTTTCCATGGCAAAAGTATATTTTCCCGAGCCTCATAAGAAACTTGGTGCGACTACATAAAGCAAATATAGTCGATGGGTGTCCAAGTCCATGAGCCGACCCATGCACAATCGATCCCGATGCGGACTTTACTATAATTGATCCCACATCGATAGGTAGTCGATTTGAATACAATAATTTAATATAGCACATTCCTTTGAAACCTTATTTACCCTCATAGTGGGTAATAATTTTGATGAGATAAAGAAATGCCAATGCTTCTAGACAGGGTTAAGAAGTGATGTAGAAAAACTGACATACCCGTCTTCGTGCAACTCCCAATCATCAGGTTCGTCTTAAACTATTAAAATAGACACAAAGTAGACACTAAGACTCTCTCAAATAGACACAAATTGACACTCAGGAGACACACAACATACTAAAATTCGTCCTCTATTTATAGAGGTAGACAAAGGTCCAAGGGGTGCTTAAACACCTCTTCAAAAAGTGTCCAGGTTCAATGAATCTGGCATTTTTAACAGTCTCGCCGTCGGCGAGAAACGACCTCGCCGTCGGAGAGAAACGACCTCGCGGTCGGCGGCGCTTCTAGAAGGTCTCCAAACCGTGCGATCTCGCCGTCGACGGGCTCGGGCTAGTTACAAATCCTTCAAAAATTCTCCTCATGATCTCGCTGTCGGCGGGCTCGATCTCGCCGTCAGCGACTTAGTTCATTTTGCATGAATTTCTTCCTTTTTTGATCCAAATTCGCTCTATTTCATGCTTTTTGCTTTCATCACTTATAAATATTCATTCCTGCAATAAAATAAAGAAAATACATTTCTTTAAAGTGCAATTTCATAAAAAATGAGTATGAATTTCTTAATATATTTTCCTGTGATCAGTTATGTAATGTGGATTGTAAACACTTGGATTAAATATAAAATTGTGAAGTTTTATTGTGTGTATATTTATTTTTGTTAATACATCACTTAATCACTTAAAATACATTATTAAAATGATCGAACGGATGACGACGAGGCTTAAAATTGATCGAAATCGCAAAAAATTGAAAAATGATCAATATTAAGAATCTCGCCGACAACGTGCTCGAGGCCACTGGCGGCGTGATTTTACCAAGGCTATTAGAACTTAATTCAATTGAGCCCGTCGATGGCGTGAACGACTCCGCTGATACACCAAAAATATATACGATTTTTGCTATATAGTTTTACCTATTTTTGGTGATATTGCACTTTAAAGAACGGTAATTTACATGATTTGTTGCAAGTATGATGATTTTAGGTGATTGGAGTGAAAAGAAGCAAAAAGAAATGAATCCAGAGCATAAAGGAGCAAAAAGGAGCAAAATGGTGGAAAAGGTGTTCTGGCGCCACCGACGCCCAAATCCAAAGACTTTAGCAAATATTAGCACGATAGAGCGCCGCCGATGCCCTATCTGGTGCTGCCGGTGCTCGAAGTCGGCGGAGTTCAAATTTGAAGAGTTTTGGCGACTTTTTAAAGGGATACCTATGGAAACTCTTGGTATTTCATCCCTATCTTATAAGTAACAGTTTTTGGATGAAAATAGTGTGCTTCTTCAGTGGTTCTAGTGTAGTTTTAGTGAGTGTTAAGTGTTAGGGTTTAGGAGAAGTCTGTGTAGAGTGAGGATTTGAGAGGAATTCTTCTCTAAGGAGTGAAGGAGAAGGAGTAAAGTATGATATTACTTTTTTCTTTCCATTCTAAAGAGAGAATCAAGTGTTGTAAAGAAGAGAGAAGAAGATTCAAAGGAACTTCAAGGGAATTGCATTGGGGAAGAGAAAGAGATAAGTTGTATTTTCTTTTGTGGTTTGTATGACTTTTATTTTATATATAAAATCCATGTTTTATTGTATCTTCTCCATGAATTCTTAGTAGTCTCCCTTGTCTTTCTTCTTGCATTGAGATGTGATGATGAATTGATGTGGATTTAATGTACTTTTAATGTAATGAAAGAATTGTGATGGTTTTTCATTTCGAACTTAATTTATTTTTTGATTTGGCCAATTGAAATGTTAAAATATGTTGTTGAACATTAAGTTTGGAAGGATTTAATGTCCTACAATAATAATTAAAGATCCATTCAATTGATATGGATGAATTGCGTAGTTCATGGGAATTGAGTGCAAATAAATAGAGAAATATGTTTTGATGGACTTCAATGTGGAGATTTCAGGGTGACAGGCTGAAATTCCCTAGTTGATTCTAAGAATAGTAACTAATATCAAAGGTTAGCCTTTGGGTGAAGAGTGAGTGAGAGCTCCGAAGTGAGAGTCGGTATCCTCCCAACCTAGCCTTAGATTTAGTGACTAAACTTAGGATATGTCAATGTTCTTTTCTTGCTTAGAAGAGGGGGTACTCTTTTAAGGGTAAAGAATCATCTATGCTCTTATTCAGCACAATAATATAAATATTTGTTCCATATCAATCCACATATCATATTCTCATTGCAAGAGGAAAGATACTTTTCTCATATATCGAAAAACTTTCAAATACTTAGTTTAGTGTGTCTGTAGTTAATTTTGTTTTTAAAGTTGTTAAAAGTAATTATAGTTTAGTTAATTGTTATTGTTTCCTGCATAGTAGTAGTAAGTAGTAAACTTTAATTGTGAATTAAATATTGGATTTTAGTGCTACATTACTTATATTGTGAATGCTTTCTTATATTCCAAATTTCCCTGTGGAATTGATAACCAGGAATCCATTAGAGCCCTGTATTACTTGATACGATACTTATACTTGCATTGAATACTTGGACTTAACAAAATCATCATAAATATATAAATTTGAGTTCATAAGTTCTTACATATAAAGTCCTCACGCATCAAGTTTTTGGCGTCGTTGCTGAAGAAGGTAACAGAGTAAAGAAAGTAAGTAGAAAGGTAACAGAGTAAAGAAAGTAAGTAGGAAGGTAACGAAGTAAAGAAAGTAAGTATAAACTGTATTTATTGATAATATAGTAACAAAAAAAACTTTTATTTTGTAGTGTGTATTTGTGTGTTTGTTTACCTTTAATAATATTTGTGTTTGTATATGCGTAGTAGTGGATCTATAAGTTTAGTGCCTTACAATTCGGAGTTAGAGCGTACTGTCAGAAAAATTAGAAAACAACAAAAACAAATTGAAAATCCTTGCAAAATGACGAATAATCAAGATAATCAGAGAAATGATATTGGAAATTTGCCAAGACCTTTAAGAGATTATGCTAACCCAACAATAGATGAAATTCACATAACTATTCAAAATCCTGGTGTTGCTGCTAATTCATTTGAACTTAAACCTGCTATTATCTAAATGTTACAAAATAATCAATTTGAAGGAACACCTAATGAGGATCCAAATTTACATCTCGCTAGTTTTCTAGAACTGTGTGCTACTTTTAAATATGATGGAGTGTCTAGTGACACTGTCAGACTTAGACTTTTTCCTTTTTCATTAAGGGTTAAAGCTAAGGCATTGTTAAACTCGTTAGCACCTGGATCTATTAGAACTTGGGGAAAATTATCTCAAAATTTTCTATCAAAATATTTCCCTCCATCAAAAATTGCTAAACTAAGAAATGATATTAGATCCTTTTGTCAGTTTAAAAGAGAGTCAATATGGGAGAGATTTAAAGATCTTCTTAGGAAGTGCCCACATCATGCTTTAACGGATTTGTTAATAATTCAAACATTTTATAATGGATTAGTGGGATCATTGAGATCTATTATAGATGCTGCTAGTGGTGGATCATTAATGTCAAAATCTTTTGATGAAGCATACACATTAATTGAAGAAATGACTACTAATAAATTTCAATGGCCCTCTGAATGGGTAAATCCTAAGAGAGTAGCTAGTATTCATGATTTAGATATGATGACTATGGTAGTTTCTCAAATTGCAACCCTTTCAAAGAAAATAGATCAATATAGAATGAATTATTCTGAACCACCTCAAGTATTGGAGGAAAATTCATTTTGACGGATAACAGAATCTCAAACACCTTATGAGACTTTAAATGCTATTAATAGACCTAAAAATCCTTATTCAAATTATTATAATCCTGGTTGGAAGAATCACCCAAACTTCAATTGAAATAGTAATAATGCTAATGTTAACTCGCATTGGGCTAACAATTCTATTAATCCAATTGAAATTCGAACAATCAAGGAAATACTAATTTTAGAACATCTTATCCTCCTGGATTTAATAGTAACCCACAATTTAAGGATAAGAAGTTATCTAGTGAAGAAATGATTATGAATATGGGAAATCAATTACAAGCTCAAGGTGTTGCTATGAAAAATATTGAAAATCAATTGGGACATATTTTCATTGCACTTAATAATAGACCTTTTGGAACACTTCCAAGTAATGTTGAGATCAATCCAAAAGATCAAAAAAAGGAACAACTTAAGGCTATTCAATTAAGGAGTGGAAAAGAATTGGAAACTAGAGTGCAAAAAGAAGTTGAAATAGAAAAAAGAGAAGGAGGAAATCGAAAAAGGTTCAAACAAGATTTATCCAGACTTGGATTATCCTCTTGATCCAATGAAGATAACTGTTGAAAGACCACCACCTCTATTTCCTCAAAGGCTGAAGAAACAAAACAGGGATAACATATACAAAAAATTTTTAGAGATCCTTAAGAAATTAATGATAAATATTCCTTTTGTTGAAGCATTAGACCAAATGTCTGACTATGCCAAGTTTATGAAGGATATTCTGAGAAAGAAAAGAAAGTTTACAAATCATGAAACTGTTGCAGTTAGTGGAGAGTGTAGTGCAATTATTCAGAAGAAGCATCCGAAAAAACTTAAAGATCCTGGTAGTTTCACTATTCCTTGTGCTATAGGTGAAAATTTTTTCAGAAAAGATTTTTGTGATCTGGGAGCTAATATTAATCTTATGCCTTTATCAACTTTCAAAAGGTTGGGACTAGGAAAAATTTCTTCTACATCTGTGACTCTTCAGTTGTGAGTGGTGGAAGATGTGTTAGTGAAAGTGGATAAATTTATCTTTCCTGTGGATTTTATTGTACTTGATATGGAGGAAGATAAAAAAATTCCAATCACTTTAGGAAGACCATTCCTAGCTAATGGAAGAGCGGTAATTGATGTTCAAAAAGGAGAATTAACTATGAGAGTTAATGATCAAGAGGTGACCTTTAATATTTTAAATTCTATGAAGTATCCCTCAATGGAAAAATATAATGAATGTTTTAGGATGGAAGTCTGTGATTACTTGAGAAATGATCATTTTGAAAATATATTTGAAAAAGAAGAAGAATATAAAAATATGTTTGAAGAAGAAGTGAAGATGAAGAAAATTTAGATAGTAAAAAGAATGAAGATTTGGAGTATGTTCAGGAGAGATTCGAAGTATTAGACACTACGGAGATAGAAGCTTAATTCCATCTATCATAAAACCTCCTGAACTTGAGATGAAAATTCTCCCTAATCATCTAAAGTATATGTTTTTAGTAGAATCATCTACCTTGCGAGTTATTGTATCTTCGGAACTAAATGATTACCAAGAACAGAAGTTGTTGAAAACTTTAAAAAGATACAAGAAAGCTTTTGGATGGACTTTGGCAGATATTAAAGAAGTTAGTCTTTCGATTTTTATGCACATAATTTTATTAGATGAAGAACATAAACTGAGAGTTGATCCGCAAAGGAGATTGAATCCTATAATGAAAGAAGTAGTTACGAAAGAGATTTTAAAATGGCTGGATGCTGGAATTATTTATCCTATATCAGATAGCGCTTGGGTAAGTCCAATACATTGTGTAGCAAAAAAGGGAGGAGTGACTGTTGAAGTGAATGAATGTAATGAAATTATACCCACAAGACAAATTAATGGATGGCGAATTTTTATTAACTATAGGAAATTAAATTCCTCCAGCAGAAAAGATTACTTTCCTCTTCCTTTTCTCGATCAAATGCTAGATAGACTTGCTGGACACAAGTACTACTATTTTCTGGATGGATATACTGGTTACCATCAAATAACTATTGCTCTTGAGGATAAAAAAAGACAACATTTACTAACCCTTATTGAAACTTTGCTTTTCGAAGAATGCCTTTTGGATTGTGTAATGCATCTGCAATATTTCAGAGATGTATGATGTCTATCTTCAGTAGTATGATAGATAATAGAATAGAAGTTTTTATGGATGTTTTCTCTTTATCCAGGACTTCATTTGAAATTTGCCTGGAAAACTTAGCAAAAGTTTTGGAGCTGTGTGAGAAAACAAATCTAGTTCTGAATTGGGAGAAATGTGAATTTATGGTTACAGGAGGAATTGTGCTTGGGCATAAAATTTCTGAACATGGTATGGAGGTCGACCACGTTAAAATTAGAGTGATTGAGAGATTATTTCCACCCTACTTGTGAGAGAGGTGAGGAGTTTCTTAGGACACGCTTGATTTTACGGGTGATATATTAAAGATTTTTCTAAAATTACTAAACCTTTGTGCCTGACTTTTAGAAAATGATAGAAAGTTTGATTTTAATGATGAATGCTTAAGAGCTTTCAAATTATTAAAAGAAAAATTAATCACTGCACCTATAATTGTTTCACCTGATTGGGAGAAAACATTTTAACTTATTTGTGATGCTAGTGATTATGCGATCGGAGTAACATTGGGGCAAAGGCATGATAAAGCTTTCAAAGTCATTTACTATGCTAATAAAACTCTTAATGAGGCTCAAATTAATTATACCACAACTGAAAGAGAGTTATTAGCTATAGTATTTTGTTTTGAAAAATTTAGACCTTATTTAATTAGAGCTAATAGTATTGTGCATATAGACCATTCGACTATCAAATATTTAATGCAAAAGAAGGATGCGAAAACTAGGCTCATTAGATGGATACTTCTTCTGCAAGAATTTGATTTTATGATAGTTGATAGGAAGGGAGCTGATAATCAAATAGCTGATCATCTGTCAAGAATAGACTATGATAAATTTCTGAATTTGAAAAAGAAATTACTTGAAATTTTTCCGATGAGCAACTCTATCTTATTATGGGAAGCAATTTACCTTGGTATGCTTGATATTGTGAATTATATTGTAAGTGATATTGTACCACCTGATTTAACAAGGCAACAACAAAAGAAGTTCAAATATGATGCAAAATTCTATTTTTGGCATGAGTCCTATCTATATAAATAGTGTAAGGATCTAATTATTAGGAAATGTGTGCCACAAGAAGAAACAAATTTGATTATTCAATAATGTCATGATTCTGAATTTGGAGGTCATTTTGGTGTTGATAAAACTGCTTTTAAGATTTTACAATATGGATTTTATTGGCCTACTCTTTTTAGAGATATTTATAGATATATTAAATCATGTGATTCATGTCTAAGAGTAGGTAATATCTCTAGAAGAAATGAAATGCCTCTAAATTAGAATTTGGAAGTTGAAATTTTTTATGTATAGGATTAGATTTTGTGGGACCATTTACTGCTTCATTTGGAAATTTATATTTATTTGTTGCTGTTGATTATGTCTCGAAATGGATCGAAGCTGTTGCTTTACCTAGATGTGATGCTCAGAGTGTTTCAAAATTTTTATGGAAAAATATATTTACAAGATATGCAATGCCGAGAGTGATCATAACTAATGGTGGATCCCATTTCAGGAATAATCAAATTAAGAGATTAATTTAGAAATATATTTTTATTCATAGAATATCTTAAGCTTATCATCCTTAGACTAATGGTTTAGCATAAGTGTCTAATCGTGAAATTAAAAGAATTTTGGAGGAAACTGTGGTTAATCATAAACTAGATTGGTCTGCTCGATTAGATACTGCTTTATGGGCTTATAGAACTGCTTTTAAAACCCATATTGGAATGTCTCCTTATAGACTAGTGTTTGGTAAGACTTGTCATTTGTCGGCATATTTTTAGGTTGTGTGTTGTATTTTAAAAAAAGGGGTTGCCTACAGAAATTATCGGCGAATTTTAAATTTAATTTAAATATATAATTTGAAAAGTAGTATTTGATTTTTTTGAAACTAATTTTAAGTTTGATAATTTTAAGATATAAAAGATCAAACTGATCTCACATCCCAAATAGTTTATATAAACGAGCACCGCACCACAAACCATGTATCTATTCAGAAGAATAGACACACTGCTTGATGATGGGGCTCGATTAAATAAACTAAAAAATTTGTGACATTCCTTTGGTCTGCGAACCAATTTTATAAGCTAACAAGTTCCCTTGCTTAATATAAAGGAATTAAGCAGGTTTTATATTACCTGGGTTCTTAAAGTTCCCTATAAGGGCAAGCCCCTATAGTTAATTACATTTTAAATGACGGGAATCATCTAAGAAAACTTTCGATAATGATCAGTGGTTTTGCTCTCAAGAATTTTAAAGTTTAAGGTTTCAAAGGATTGAATTTTGGGATTCCAATAGGGAATGGATCAAGTTTGGAACAGTTAATTTCAAGAGTCCAAAGGAAGAAAAGTAGGAGAAGCTGAGGATCCAAGAAGAATCTTGGCAACTTCCCAAACTATCCTATTATTTAGCTTTTATTTGGGAGTTTATTTAATGTTGCAATCCTGCCAATTTTAATTGATTAGGACTTATATTATTATCACATGATCATACAAATAGCCTTGAAGATATGAGGGTTTATGTCGTACCAAAAAACTACCTCGGAATCCTAAGACCGGTTAGAGCTTAATTTGTATAACATGATTATGCAAATGCCTAACAAAGAAGTTGATGATTTATGTTGCACTAGGAAAACTACCTCGAAGTCCTATGGCTTTGTTATTTAACTCTAAGAAAGGTTTCGCTGGAGTAGACTCGGGTTTTGCTGATGACGATGGCCGTGCTGCCCACCTTGCTCCGTGCTCCTTATTTTTTTGCAGAGGTTTAGTTTTAGAAGTCATAAATCAGGAGATAAGAGAAGTTTTTTGGTTTAGAAATAATTGAAAATTGAGATAACTTAGTATTTTAATTAAAACAAATCTTAAAGTTGTTTAAACAGAACCGATTAAGATCCCACGGTTCTGTCATCCCGGTACCGTTATTTTCTTCAAATTCACTTAGTCCAGATGAATTTGCTAAACTCAACTGAATGAGTTCCACACTTTCATTTAGACCGTGGGAAATCCCGTTAGCAACACGTGGGTTACATCATCTGAGGTATTCCCGATCATTCAATGACACGTTTTAATTTAGTTGTGATTGTAGTTTTTTTGTTCTGTTTGTGATTAAATTTTGAGTTGTTTTATATTTTGGAATGTTGTGGAGGTTAATTTTATCTTGCAATGACTTTTAATTTAGTTTTGGTTTCAGTTCAGGGACTATCCTAAAGGTTTTGGTTTTCATGCAACAATCTTGTTTAACATGCAAGAAAAAGTAAAGTACAGTGCATGTAAGTAAATTGCAATAAAATAAAAGCGTACCTGGAGGGTCTTCCCGTCATCCCAAGCTGTACTTAAACACATGTTAATGCATTTAAATATTTCAACAGATTCCTATTTAAAGCTAAGGGAAGGGTTTTGGTTTTCAACCAAATTCCTAATCCTATAACTAGTCATCTCCTATGACGTCTAGGTTCTTGATTTGATTTAAGGATGATTTTCTTCATCAAAGAATAATTAAATTCTGTTTTTCTTCTAAAACATCCCATCATATTGAAGAAGTGCTTAGGACGAGTCCTAAACATCTTTTCAATATTTCTGGGATTGTTTTGAGTCTAAGTAAATTCCGTTGCACAGGTGAATTAGTCATCCAGAAGTTTAGTTAAACTTTGTTTCTTGCTCAGTGAACTTAGGTATTTGATTACCTGATGAATGAAGTGACATCTCACTTAATACTCTATTTAAAAGTTATAAGAATTAAAGCTTTTAAGGGCAAGTTAATTTATCGAGAATTTTAATCATTCTTAATTTAAAGTTTGAGTTAATGATTTAAAATGTTTTAATTTAATTATGAGGTTTTAATAATTTTAAGTTTGGAATAGTGTTCAAATTATTTTAGATTTGATTTAAATTTTTACACTTTCAATTATCTTGGTATTTCAAAATCATATTCATGTTTTAAATTTACTTAGATAGAAAGAGGTGTTGAAATTATTGATATATTTTGATCTAATTCTTAATGATTTCATTTATCTTTGTTGTTAAATGATTTTAATTTAATTTAATTCAATTTGATTTTAATTTAATTTAATTCAATTTGATTTTAATTTAATTTTAAATTTAATTTAATTTTAATTTAATTTTAATTTAATTTTAATTTAATTTTAATTTAATTTTAATTTAATTTAATTTTAATTTAATATTAGTTTAATTTAAATTTAATTTAATTTTATTTAATTTTAATTTTAGTTTAATTTTAATTTTAATTTTAATTTTTAATTTAATTTTAATTTAATTTAATTTAATTTTAGTTTTAATTTTAGTTTTAATTGTTAATTTGGATTATTATTTTAATTTTTAATTAAGAACTAAATATTATTAAAGTGATTTATTTAGGGATTTTTAAATTAAAGAATAAATATCCTCTTAATAATATCCCTATTTTAATAATCCAAATTTAAATATATTCTTTCCAAAATTTAAATCATTTAATTAGTTAAAGTTTCATTTTGATATTTTCAAAGTGTTTAATGGGTTTCTACCCCTTAATTTCCCTAAGTTTCAATCATCCAAGAAAGTTAAAATCAAATATTTTACCCCCCATTTTGATTAAACCTAAAGCTTTAATTAAGGGTTAAAATTTTTAATTACCTTTATGCCCTTTTAAGCTTATTTATTTCATAACTCACTAAATTGAGCTCAAATGAATTTGAATTTTTTATGTCACCTCACCCACATGTCAATTAAGACATTAGAGGAGAAAATGTGATTTTTATGAATTTAATTTATTTATATAATTATTTTTAGTAGAAAATAAGGGTTTTCAAAGAAAATTCAACTACATGACCAAGGAAAGGTTTCTATTCTAAAGAAAATTATGGGATATTCCTAATGACCAGAGGACCACTTGGACCAAGGTTTGTGATTTTTTGAATTATATTTTATTTATTATAATTATTTTTACTTTTAGAGTATTAATTATTTTTAAAATAAAATAAAAGTTAAAAAATAGATTTTATATTTTTTTTAAATTTCTCTAACCTTAAGGAGTCTATAGAAATAAAGTTTATAATTTTCTGATTTTTCTTTGATTTATTAGAATTATTTTAGTGAAGAAGGTTGAAAATTCATTTTTTAATATTAAAAATTACATTAAGCCTTTAAAATTCAATATCTTATCCTAGGGACTTAGAAAAAATATTTGGTTTATTCCTAAGTGATTAGGAGTCAAAATGTGACATTTTTATGATTTTTAATATTTTTATGATTTTTATTATTTTTTTAATTATTAAAATATTAAAATATTGTGAAAAATTAACTTTTTTAGAAAATTCCAATTTTAATTTTCTTGAACTCCCCTGATATCAGAGAAGCTTCAAATTTATTTTTATGAATTTTTGAAAAGTATTTTTGGAGTTATGATCAAAAGGATTCATGTCATGATTTTTTTTCGACTCTCTCTAATTTTGGATTTATGCCGGGCAGGTCTACCATGGAAGCTATACATTTATTGAGAGGTTTGATGGAGAAGTATAGAGTTAATAAGGAGGATCTACATTTGATTTTTATTGATTTTTAAAAAGCTTACGATAAGGTTCCTAGAGATGTTCTTTGGAGAGTCCTTTAGAAGAAAGGTGTTGATATAACTTATATTCAAGTCATTAAAGATATGTATGCTAGAGTTGTTACATGTGTTCGAACTGAAGGAGGATTGACCAAGTATTTTACTATTTCTGTTGGTTTACATCGAGGATCGGCTTTAAGCCCATATCTTTTGCTTTATTTATGGATGGTCTTACTTGGGAATTTACAAGAGGATGTACCTTGGTGTATGCTTTTTGCTGATGATATCCTCCTTGTGGATAAGACAAGAGAAAAAGTCCAGGAAAAACTTGAATTATGGAGGTCTACATTGGAGTCTAAAGGTCTTCGTTTGAGTAGAACTAAAAGCTGAATACATGGAATGCAATTTTAGTAATAGTAGGTCTAGTGACGAGTGTAACTTTAGGTGATCAAATTATTAAAAGGTGTGAACGATTTAGATATCTCGGGTCCATTGTTCAAAGCGATGGTGATATAGATGGGGATGTGAATAGTAGAATTCGAGGTTGGTTGGTTGAAGTGGAGGAATGCGTACGGCCTATTGTGTGATAGAAAAGTACCGCTGTAGTCGAAAGGAAAATTTTACAAGATGGTGGTGAGACCTTCGATGCTCTATGGTGTTCGAATGTTGGCCTTTAAAAGAGAAGCATAATGTTAAGTTAAGTGTTGTCGAGATGAGAATGATTAGGTGGATGAGTGGCTTTACTCTTAGAGACAAAATGCGAAATGAATATATCCGTAAAAGGGTTGGAGTTGCACCAGTGACGGATAAAATTAGAGAGAGTCGCCTTAGATGGTTTGGTCACATTAAACGTCGACCACCTAATGATCCGATTAGGAGATTAGATGTTTTAAATACAACTTATGTTAAGAAAGGCAGAGGCAGACCTAGGAAAACTTGGGCTTATTGCATAAAAAATGATCTTAATTTATTAGAATTGAACGAAAATTTGACACTAAATCGGACACAATGGAGAAAAATGATTCATGTAGCCGACCCCACTTAGTGGGATTAAGGCTTTGTTGTTGTTGTTGTTGTATTTTTGGAGTTATGAATTTTTAAAGTTCCATTTTGCTTATGAGGCTTAATCAATCCATTTGGTGGGGTTAATCAAGTCTAATTGATTTCAAAATTTTATATAAGGTTACTCTGACCCTAAGAGTAATGGAGAATTATTTTCAAGTCAATTTGATGTATGGATAACCCTAATTAAATCAAATTCAATTTTCAGGGTTTAGGCCAATTAAGGTTATTATGAATGAATGAACTCAAAATATAGTTTTCATAGGGTCCTCTAGTCCTAAGAAACATCACCAAATTTTTCTAGAATTTATTTTACAACATGCTAATTATTGGAATTAAAATACCTAAAACAGTGACATGAACTTGAAAATTCAATAACTTTTCTTAGAGATGGCCTCTGACCTTAAAAAATTCAAGGAATGTTCCCAAGGTTAGAGGCTTCAAAAGCCCTACGATCTCATGCCATGGTGAATTGTCTATGCAGATGGAGAATCAAAATATTGAAAACAGTAAATAAATTATTAAAAATAAAATACTCATCCAATTAACTTGATTTCTTTCCCACATTATTCTTCTCTGTTCACTGAGCAAGAGGGTATTTTTATTTTATTTTTTGTGATTTTTCTATGCAAAGATATGAATTTTTGAAGTTCAGGGCATTTAAATAATTCAAAAATACCATAATTTTCTACTTATCCACGCGGCGCCGCGTCAACCTTGGTAGCTCCGAAAGCCCACGCGTCACGATGTGATTCAGCGCAGCCATCTGACTCAGCTCTCCAGAGGCCCGTGGTTCACGTACCATTGCACCGTCCAACTTGATCTCGACCGTCCGCTCGATACACGCGCGATCCAACTGCTCTTGGTCATCGTCTACGACCGATGTGCACCTGTGGCCGTCCACACTTAAACCCTAATATCTTCTAGATTCTCAATGGATTTTCGTGTTCTTATGCTCTGTGGATTCGTCTTGAAGAGACGAACACATCCATACAGTTTATAGGCTATGAAATTAACCCAAACAAAATGGAGAATTGCTGGAAGCTCGGGGTGAAGAATGAGTTCATACCTTTGCTCAGAGAAGTGAAGCTTCGATCTGAGAGTTGTGTCACCTTTGATTGAGTCCAGGAAAGCTCCAGATGAAGTCTTTGGCTCTGGGGAAGTGTCTAAGTATGAAAGTGACCAGGGCCGATCACAAAGCTTGGAGGCTGGAAGCAATGGCTGGCCTGGTGAGGGGGCTTTTGCTGGGGAACTTCTCCTCTTGGTCTGGTGAAGGTGTAGGGTCAATCAATTTGGAGATTGGCTCACTATGGTGAAATGTCCTGTTTTTTGGATGGATTTTAAACTCAGAAATTGAGCTCACAGAGAGGGTTTTAGGGCTGGATTTCAGTGGGGATCAAGTTCTCTATGTCTGGAGAGGGATCTGGAGTGATTTTGGCAGAGTTTTGGTAAGGTTTGGTTCAACACCTCATTTGGCCGAGAGGTGGTGGTGTTTAAATAGAGGTGGCTGGAGGGCTTCCCAGAGGCAATTGGAGGCTGGGATCAGCTACTTAGGGGAGGAGAAGAACAACCATGGTGTCCATTTGGGTTGGGACAGCTCAGCCAGGGAGAATTGAAAAATTTGGCACACATGGAGCTCTCAGCCATGGTGTTTTCTGGCAACCAAGCGGCTGGCCGACAAGGTTAGGTCACCATCTGCCTCAGAAGGGTCAGGGGTTTGCAATGGTGCAGTCAATTGAGGCTTGACATGTGTAAAGGAGTTGAATCAAAGTGGAAGGGGGAAGGGCTCATTTTTGGCTTGGTTTGGTCAAATGCATGCTTTAGGCTTGGTGCACCTCCCCAAGGCCTGATTTTGGGCCGAGGGAAATCAGTGGGTTCGACCAAGAGAAGGTGGTGAAGTCCCCATCCATGAATATTTAGAATAATCATGGGTTAGGGTGTATCATTAAAAGGGTTAAAACTTTTTTAAGGGGGTTTAAAATTGGCTCCTCATTTTGAAATTAATGGCATGGTAATGTGTAAAGGGGCTCCCAAGGCTTGCATGTGGCTTGTGCATGGTTCAATGGCTCCATTTGGCTTAGGGGTGGCTTGGCTTAGTTTCATGGAAGTGGGTTTTAGAAATTTTTGGCATTTAGGGGTGATTTGGCATGAGTCTTGATTTGGAATCATTTGATCATGGATTTAAAACTTAGAGGTTGATTTTGGTTAAAAGGATGACAAATGAAAATATCATGTGGGCTTTAGGATAGATTTTGGGCTTTTGAAATGGTTTTGGATGGGCTTTTAAAGTGGTTTAAGGAAGTGGGCTTTTAGATTTTATAATGGGCTTTTGGATGAAAGTTTTGTGAAGGACCGTGCCAAATAAATGTTGCAATTGGTTTAGGCATGTGTCATGAGTGGTTTGGAACAAGTTTAAAGTGATTTTGAATTGAATTGGGTTTAATGTGGGTCTTTTAGTAAAGGGCCCAAAGTGGTTCAAATTGGGCTAACCTGGTTTAAGGATGGGCTAAAGTTGGATTTAATGTAAAATTAATGTTGAGAAATGTTTATGGGAATGTCATAAAGAGTTTTCAACTTTGGTTGGGCTTTGATTTTGGGATTTGGGCCCATTTGGGTTAGGTTTGGGCTTAGGTCAATTTAAGGGATTTTGGTTTTGGGTTAGGTTTGGGTGGAGTTTAGGTTCAAATTTTGGGCAAATCAATTTGGTGTTTTGTTTATGGGGGTGTTAGGAAGGCTTTAGAAAAGATTTGGGGCCAATTGGAGTTGAATTGGATTGGTTTGAGCTAGGTTTAGGTCATGGGCCAAAATTGGGCCTTAGGCCTCAAATTGAAATTAGGCTCAAATGTCAATCAAATTGGATTTGGATTTGGTCTAAATTGATGTTGGGGATATTGAATTGAATTTTAGAATTGAATTTGACCAGAATTGAGGTCAATTGCGGTGGTTTGGTTTGACATTGGGTTCACTTGGGTTAAAAATGGGTCAAATTGGAGGTTTTGGTAAAAGTGGGGTAAATTGGCAAAATTGTCCCATGGTGTAGTTGAATAAAATGAAATTGGGAATATTTGGGATTTTCTGGAATTTTTTAGGAATTTTTTGAATTTTTGGATTTTTGGGGTAAAAGGGTATTTTGGTAATTTTGGGGGGTTCGGGGCTCCGGGGGTCAAAAATTGAAATTTTAAAAAAAGGAAGATTGATAAAATGTGAGTGAAATGGAATCACTTTGGTTGAGCCATGAAGCCATATTAAACCCATATAAGCCATGAGAAGACTCATTTGAGGCATTCACTATGTTGTTCCTAACCCTCTTAGCTATGGGCTTAGGGGTTAAGGACCATCCATATGAATTACCTACATCCAGGAAGTCAAGTTGGGTGAGAGTGTGGTTTTAGGACTTGGAATGTGTGTGAGAGTGTAGTGTATGTGCAAGTCAACCCTCACCAGACCAGGCCACCCAGGGTATTCCTAAGGCCAAAAAGTCTTATAGGGAACTCATCCTTCAAACCTCCACATTTGACTTATACCCTCTAGGTGATTAGTAGTCTACAATCAAGCTTGTGGGGTTTGCAGGAAGTCAAGACGTGTTTGAACTTCTAAAGGGTGAGTTCCACTTCTAGTCCTATAAGATTAGTCAAAGGAAAAGCCTAAGGCTATATCCTAAGTACTAAAGATAGAAGCAAAAGACCTCGCCAAAATTGAGGTCAACATCATTTACCAGTTGAATTAGAGCATAAAGAATATTGGGCAATAAAAGAGTTAAATTTTAATTTGAAAAATGTTGGAGAGAAAAGATTTATGCAATTGAATGAATTGGAAGAGATTAAAAATGCATCTTATCACAATGATAGGATCTATAAAGAGAAAAGGAATTATGGCATGATCGGAAGATATTGAAAAAGAACTTGGAATTTGGACAAAAAGTTTTATTATACAACACAAGATTAAAGTTATTTCCTGGAAAGCTCAAGTTTAGATGGTTAGGACCTTTTACAGTTGTAAAAGTTCATTCTTTTGGAGCTGTTGATATTAAAGATCCTGATACTGGAATGATTTTCAAGGTTAATGGGCATCGATTAAATCCTTACTTTGACGGGTTTCAACCTGATGTCAAAGAGGTTTTAATGCTGAGTCATCTTGATTAACTGAATGGTTTGTCAGGCTGACGAGGTTAAACCAAGCGCTTTACGGGTGACAACTCATATGTATCTTTGTGGTGTGTTTGCTTGTTTTTTGTACTTATGCTTTTTAGATAGTTGTTTTTGAATCCTAATTACTCCTAAATACTTTAAAAATTGATAAATGATGGATCAAATCGATATATTGGAATATTTTGGGCTAAACAAAGTTCAATGATAATTTTTGACCACTAGCGCCGCCAGAGCCAGATTGGGCGCCGCCGGCACTCTATCACATTTGTAACATTGAACTTGCCTGTTTGAGCGCCGCCGGCGTCCAAAATCTATTTAACAATTTTTATGTTTCAAAATGCGAGATTTGGCAGAATCTTCATCATTATCACTCCCTAAACTCCATTTTTGACTTCTTAACTCCAGAAAAACGAAAACCACCAATCGCAATTTGTATCCTATGGATTCCTTTCCCATTGAAACTCCTCGCTTTCATGTTTTCAACTGAAGGAAGTTCATAAGTTTTGAAGCGTAGAGTTTGTTCAACAATGTGATGATGAAAAGAAGGATTATCAAGGAAAGAGGCTTCATTAATTGCGGTATGGATAATAATATTACTAGAATTGAAGAAATTATTAAGGAGAGACGTTGGGAAGTGCTTTGCTACACTACCGCTGCCATTGTTGTTCTTGTCGTGAAAGAGTACTATGCAAATCTTTACGGGATCAACCAAGGGTTTGTATTTGTGCTTGATAGATTTGTGCAATTCACTCCTGCACAAATTAATGATCTCTTTATGATCGAGAACGTACCTATCAGCCATTATTCTAATTTCAATGCTACGAGTGATAATATGAATGATGTGTATCGATATCTGAGGAATGAGAATAAAGAATGGGAAATTAGAGAGAATGGATACATTAGTTTCCCATCTGCATCTCTCAATCCAGTATCGAAGCAGTGGCATTTCTTCATTTCGGCAAAGTTATTTCCGACATTGAATATTAGCAAGGTAACCAAGGAAAGCACCATTTTGAATTTCTGTATTCAATCTGGGAGGCCGGTTGACATTGGTAATATCATTGTGAAATCAGTTCTGGGATTAATTGTGCATGGATCTAAATATGGGCTCGGACACCCATCCACCATATTTCTATTATGTAGTTAGTCACATGTTCCTTATGAAAGTTTGGAATGTTCTTCTTCCATGGAGGCCTGTTGATCCAACTAATCTCTATGACTACCAAACAGTTGAAGATGAAGATGACATGAATTTGCTTACTGATCAACCAACTTAGACTTCACAATCGATTCAACCCTATTTTCCTGAAGGTTCGAGGATGATATTGAAGAGGATCAAACAGTTGGAGACTGAGGTACGGAACGTTATGAATGTAATTAATAACATTTCTCATTTATTCAATCATATAGATTGGAGAATGAAAGAGCAATTCGATCACACTGGTCGAATTGAGATGGGCTTGATTAATCTGATGAAGAAGAATGCGGTGATTGTTGAGGAATCATATGACGGATTTCCATTTCGTCCATTCTATAATTTGTTTTTGCATCAGTAATCAATTGGAGACATTAGAGGAGAGGATAGTTCTGAAACTGATGTGGGGTAATTGATGGATTCTACTTATGTTTGTTGTGTGTTTAGTTTTCTTTGCTTAGTTATGTTTGGTTTGTGTAATATTTGCTTTGAATTTGGATTTGGATGTGCTTACTTTCATTGTGTGCTTAGATCTTAGTGTTTCCCTATCATAAAATACTTGTTGCACTAAATATCTAGGAGTAGTTGGTTTGAATGAACATATTTGGTGTCTATGATGTAACTTAGATTTTATATATATAAGAGTGTTGTTTACTATTTGTGTGAAGAATTGTGTTAATTATTGCTTATGGGATGATGTAAATTCCTATTGAAGTGTTAAACATCATTGTGGACGTCGAGACAATCAAAATTATGAAAAAATTCTTGGACCCAAAAAATATTTTGGATTGGGGCCACTGACCACAGAATGGGCTCTGCCAGCCGCTAAATCTATAGAGTTTAGCTAATTATTGTAAATCGAGCACCGTCGGCGCCCTATCGAGCGCCGTCGGTGCCCAAACCAAGTAAAAGCCCAAAAACCGTCATTTTCACGATTTTTTACTTTGGGACTCGCAAAATTTTCCTTTTCCTTCGTCTTCCTCCTCCATTTTCACGATTTTGAAGATCTAGGGCTTACTAAAACTTGGATTCAAGGAGATTTCAAAGCTTTTTGACACCGGATCTACACTTCTCTTGGTAAGAGCTTCACTTTAAGTTAAAATTTTTTGATTTTCACGTTGGAAATCTCTCACATTGCTTGTGGTGGAATTTTTGGAATTTTAAAGAGATTTTGAGATTTCCATGATGAAATTTACTCTTACTTATTTAGAATAGTATTTGGAGTCTGTTACAATGTGAATTTGGAATTTATTGGAATTTTCTTGCAAATTTTAGAAGTTCACATGGCTCTAAAGTTGAGTAATGGGAAGAGGAAATTGGATTTTGATGAGGAGAAGTTCGTTAACATCAAAGCCCAATTTCGCTATAACTCTTACCTCTACAATAAGAAGTGTATCCAGGATCGAGCTTTTGATAGTCCTGGAGGATCTGTAGAACAATTAATTGTAGAGCGGAATTGGGAGCGATTTTGTTATTTCTCTGCGAATGCTGTTATGGGAGTGGTTAAAGAGTTCTATTCGAATGTACCCTGGACTGAGATAGAGTATGTGCTTGTTAGAGGAAAAATAGTTGAGTTTACTCCTCAACGTATCAATGCCTTCTACCAGACTCGGGAGCCATTCGTTTGTGAATACGAAAACTTTGACACTCGGATGGAGAATATGAGAGAAGTTATTGCTTTTCTGACTGACGAGCGAGGAGAATGAAAAGTAAGTCAAAAATAGTTGATTAACTTTCCCGCCTCCACATTGAATGTTGCTTCAAGAGTTTGGCATTATTTCATTTCTGCAAGACTATTACCATCTTATCACCACAATGAAGTTATAAGAAATAGAGCGATTCTAAACTACTGTATTCATAAGATGAAAAAGATTGATATTGGAACTATTATTTACAAGAATATTCAGAATATTGCTAGAGGTGAGACCACTGGAGGATTAGGACATCCTGCTTTAGTTCATGCCCTGTGTGTTCAGTCTGGAGTGGAGTTCAGTAGTTCTGAAGAAGTGGTTATACCTTTGAGACCAATTACAAAGAATATTATCCGTACATATGAGTCTCATGTGGGAGCTAGAGCTGAACTTAGGAGTACTGATATTCCTACTATGAGTTATGATGTTCCATCTACATCTGAGCCGCCTACCTTATCTGATATAATGGAGTAGCTGAGACTACAGTGCTAGTGTAGATAGACTCCATGATCGGATGGATGTATTTTAGGCGAGGAGTGATGTGAATGAGGATTATCTACATAGGAGAGTTGAATTCGATATTGCTTATTATGATGCTCAGGTTAGATTTATGAGGGAGGAGTCCAATGTGATATTTCCTACTTACCCCAGCTACACACCATATAGACCTGACCCTGCTGAAGACCTTGCTGATGACTCTATTGATGACCCTGCTGATCCTGGTGATGGAGACTGGTAGATTGTTTGTTTTTATTTCTGTTATTCTTGTTGTGTTGTGTTGTACTGATGTGATGTAGTAGATATTTGCTTTTCATGTGATGTGTAACCTTGTTGTAATGTTGTGTTGTAGTATTTATTTTCATGTTATGTGTAACCTTGTTGGTGTTTTGTTATGTTGTACTAAAACATTAAAATTGTTAGCTGGACTATGTAGTACTTTGATAGTTTGTTTCATGTTGTAGTGTTTTGTTGGATGTTTAGATGTTTAATGTTAATTTCTCTTTACCCATGCAAATATTTAAAATTGTTATATAACTACTACTAATTGTTTCATGCCAACTTGTTATAAATTTTGAATAATACCAGATAGCTATTGAAGATTTCAAGATCCCAGCACAAAAATGTTAGTTTTCTTCTATTGTCTACTATTTCAAATTTACTGAAATTTTAAGTTTGGGGGAGGGTAGAGAAATACTACTTTTATTTGTTCTTAATTATTATATTTTCAAAAATTATTAGCATAACTTATAGCAGTTGAACCTCATTGTAAGATAACTAAAACTTTACATTTCAGTTGAATATTATGGAAGGATAGGATGAAAATTTTTAGTGATAAATGTTGATTTTATAGAAATAAGATATTTGGTATGAAAGAATTTGATTATAGTTAACTATTTAAAGTAAAGAAAACTGTATTTTTGAAATGTTAAGGATCTTAAAGTATTATATGTTAAGAAGAGATTGTAACTTTATGATGAATAATAAAGCTTATACTTAACTATAAAGTAAAGAGATGTTTTAGGTTTGAACTTTAGAAAGAGTAGAGTGAAGTTCAAAATCATTAAAGAGCTATCCAGATATAGTAATCCTCAATAAAAAAAAAGAGAGAAAAGAAAAGAAGGATTGAAAAACATACAAAATACCTTCCTTTAAAGTGTAATATCCTTAAAAAAAAGTAAAATGATATAGTAAAAAGCGTATATATTTTAGGCGTGTCACTAGTTATGATCCTCTTGCATCTAGCTCCCCTACTCTATATGATCTGATGAATGCTATGACTCTGCAGCGGAAACGTTTTTAGAAGTTATATGAAAAACTAGAAAGAATTGATCATAGGATTGAAGGTTTAGAGCGAAGACATGATCACGATAGTGAGTATCTTCAGCAGCACTCTGATTTTGAGATGGCTTATTATGCTGCTCGGGCTAGGTACTACAGAGGAGAGCTTGATGTCATTTTTCTAGAATTCCCCTGTTACACTCATTATCAGTCTAATCCACCTACTGACCAGGGAGATGAGGACATAGCATGGGATTTTGAGGATTGATCTTTGTGATTAGGATGTGATGTATGTGTTAGTTTTGTTTGAGTACTTTCATTTGTTATTAATTGTATTTTGTGAACTATGTTTTGTTTCTGAGATATATGTTTAGTTTTGTTGTTTGCATTTTCATTTCTGTTTGTGATGGATTGTGATTGTAATTGTAATTATGAACTTTTAAGTTAAAAATAGCAAACTGTTTGTTCTGTGTTGTGAAATGCACATGTCCTTTACAGCATAGTTAATTATTGTTGTTAATGTTTAGTTTTGTATAAGTGTTTTAAAATTTCATTACCCCGACAAATCTTCTAAACTACTTTTAATATTATAGGTCAGTTGAAGTTAAAAATTTTTTAGAAGAACCCACAAAATTTCAAAAAGACAAAAATGCTCTAAGTGCAAAGGTATGATTTTTTTTTTTTAATTTCTCTTTCCACCCTGTATTATTTCTATTATGAAAAATTTTAAGTTTAGGGGGGAGAAAATATTAACTATTATTTATTCTCAATTAACATATTTTCAAAAATTTATAATATGATTTTTGTGATAAAATTTAATTCAGATAACTATATTTAGATTCTATCTAAATATTATAGAAGATTAAAAAAAATTTGGTAAAGAAAATTAATTTTGTAAGTTAAGATATTAGGTATAAAAGGATTAAAATAAAGAAAACTATATTTTGAATTATTAAGAATCTTAAGAATTCAGTTGAGAAAGAAAGGATTGGAATTAAATGATGTAAATACTATGAATTACATATAAAGTAAAGAATGTTTTAAAGTTTCAAAGTTAGGAAAAGAAGAGTGAAGTTCAAAATTATTAACAGGCTATTTAGATATAATAATCCTCACTTGAAAAACAAAAAGAAAATGATTGAAAAGCAATCCCTGAAAAGAAAAGAAAAATATATAGGATTGAAAATCAATCCAAAAGAAAAAAAAACTAAGTGAAGAGAAGCTTGAGGAAATGTCTTATAAAAAATTGGCACTTGGATTAACCAAAAAGAAAACTAAAAATATTTCTGAACTTATATTTATGACTAGTTTCTTTACTTGTAGTGTCCTCATAAAGTTACTATCTTCTGAATATTCTAAGTTAATTGATATTACAACATATAGTTATTCTTGAAATGAATAGAAGACTAGAACTCTTATACTTGATGACTCGATAGCCTTAATTCTACAGAGTTAATCTAATTACGTGAAAATCTTTATAAGAATTCTTACTATGATGTTTATTTAAATACAAACTATAGTATTTCTGAATTAAAACTTTATCATAATGAATCATAACTTTTATATAGTACTAATGATTACTTGAAAACAAGTAGTAGTTAAGTTTGGGGGATTTTGACCCAAGGAAAAAATGTTATGATTTTCATGCCTATTTTATATTGATTTTGATGATATTGCACTTTAAAGAAGGTTATTTTTGGTGTTTTTTCTACAGGTGTATTGATTATGGACAATAAAGCAAAAATATGCAAAAAGGAGTGAATTTGGAGCAAAAAGGATCAAAATTGTGAAAATTTAATCTAGGGCGCCGACGGCTAGGTTGTTGACGCTGACGGTGTGTTTTTCTTGAGAGTTCAGAATATATTACATGGGAGCCCGCCAATGGCGAGATCGAGGCCGCCGACAACGGGGCCTATTCAGAAGGGGTCCAAGGCTAAGTATTCCAGGAGGCCGTAGACAGCGAGCTCAAGGCCGCCGACGGAGGGATCGACGGGTCTTTCTCGAGGTGCATTGAATGTGGACGATTTTCGAAGGGATGCTTGGAAAACTCTTAGAAACTCTTCATTTACTTTAGAAGGAACAATTTGGGGCCGAAAAAAGAGTCCGCTAGCGTCCAAATGGTTCCATTAGTGTCCGTTGGTGTCCACCACATGTCATTCTAATCGATTAGAGAGTCGTGTGTGAGTCCAGTGAGTCCATATAGAGTTTAGATTGTTAGTCAGTGAGTTCAGATAGTGAAATTTGTGAGGAATTCTTCAAGAGATTGTAAGAGTGGAAGGGAAGTGAGAGATCACTTCTACACTGCCGTTTCGAAGGAGAATTCTGCGTAGTGTAAAGGAAGGAAGAGATTCATAGGAACTTCAAGGATTTTGCTTGAATTTAAGATAAGTTGTATTTATTTACTTTATTTTGTTCAACTTTGCTTTTAGATATGAAATCCAAGTTTTATCGTATTCTCTCCATGAATTTTGAGTAGTTTTTCTATCTTTCTCCTTGTTTTGATATTTTTGTGAAATGGTAAATTGAATTAGTGTGCCAATAAAAGTTTAAAATAAGTTGTGATAATCTTTTACTTAGATCTTAATTTACTTTCAATATGGCCAATTAACTAGTTAAAATATGTTGAGTTTAACAACTATAGTAAAGATTACATCCGAGATTCAGGGAGATCAAAATCCTTGGAAGTATGGTGCAAATAAATAGGGAAATAATATTCATCGGGTGTAGAATTGGAGATTTTAGAGTGATAGGATAAAATCCTCCATTCGGTCCTATCGTTTGGGTGCTGAAGTGTTGATTGTTAGCCCTCAGGCAAGGGGAACGTGGGAGCTCCAAAGTGAGAGTCGGTATCTTCCCAGCCTAGCTGCAGATTCAGTAACCAACATATATTTGTCAATGTTATTTATGCCTGGACCAAAGGGTAAAGAATATGTATACTCCTATTTGGCACAACACCATTTTAAACTAATTCAAATTATCCATTTCACTTAAAATTCTTAACAAAGGAGAAAGATTCTTGCTTAAATATTTGAACTTCAATTTATTAGTAGAACTAGTTTATTTAAAACTTAATATTATTATCGATTGCATATTAGTGACAGTTAGGCAATTTCGATTTACAAGTTGTGATTCTGAATTGGGTTCTATAATCCTAGTTCGTAGCCTTTAAAATATTATTGTGGAATCGATATCCAGGACTCCATTAGAGCCCTGTATTACTTGAACGATACGCATACTTGCGTTGATTAGTAACTCTGCAATTAAAAGAATATATTATATACTTGTTACAAAAATTAGAATTATGCTAAGTGAGCGGAGTGGGTCAGTTACTTCTTTGGCTGCTTAATTATTTTCTAGCTCCTCACCTATGTAACAAAAAGTCACATAGGAAAAGTTACATACATACATTTCAATTCCTATGTGGTTACATATATAAAATAATCATTACACGTCTTTTTCAAGTAGGCAACACAATTTGCGTGGAGGATTGTAGTTCTTGTTATTATAGATCATGTATGAAATTTACTATACAAACTGGATTCGTCTTCTAGTTGTTGAACATACCATTGTGGTTGATATTCATATGGTGAATGCCACCCAATTTTCTGCATGAATATCATTACTTTGAAAATGCATATCCACTTTGATATCAACAATGAAGTGTTGAATGATGATTCGACCAAATGTTTGGCACATCCTTTTGATGTTAGGCTAAATTAAAAAGTTTGTTCTAATTTGCTTTTAAGTTGAAAGTTAATTTGGTGAATGGCTTAACAATTTTGAAGATAGGGTATTTCGATAATTTTCCATCGCAGAATTATATTTAAGTTCTAAATAAGTAGAGTTATAGATCTTGTACTACTTGTAATGAAGGTGGATTGTGGAGACCTTTCTGGAAATTATACGCCATTGATGGGAGCTTTATGCATTTGATTTACTCATTGACTCTGAAGTAGTAAATCAGCATTTAACGTTTCTTGTATTTTCATCTGCATCTTAAAGTTTCTCGTATTATGAATGCGAGTTTTAAATTGAATGAAAATGTGGAGGTTCAGCTTTGAGTACTTTGGACTTGTTATGAGCCTCATCTCAAAATTATATCCTTTTTATGTTTCATTAATTAAACATAAATTTGGATGGAAGAATGTGCTTCATTTGTACATTGCAATGTTTTGGGTGCCCATACGTAATTGCCCCAAATGAAAAATATGGGTTGTGGTTTATTCACTTCCTTTGATGTTTGAGTGATAATTTAAAAAATGGATGAGATATGGTGCTTCGTTTGTGCATAGCTTTGTCTCAGTTAACCTATTTGTAATTGCCTTATCTCAAAATTACATACTATTTTTTTTAGTTTCATCTATGAATGTGGTAAGTTTTTGGATATGTGGTGGTGGTCTGGTCGAGGCTGTGTTGTGTGTTGGGTGGTGTTCGTGCTGAGGAATGGGTGGTGGCTGTATTGGGGGTTGGATGATGGTTGTGTTAGGGTTTAGGTGGTGGCCGTACAGGGATTGGGTGGTTGCTATGTTGGAGATTGGGTCATGGATGTGATGGGGTTTGGTTGGTGGCTATGTCAGGGGTTGACTAGTGGCTGTGCTGGGTGTTGGGTGGTGGTTGTGCTGGCTATTGGGTGGTGGCTGTGCTGGCTATTGGGTGGTGGCTATGCTGGTGATGGGTGGTAGATGTGCTACGGGGAAGGGGGGGTGGTGGCTAATGTCTGTTCTTTGGTTGATCTGAAATATAAATGTTTTCTTTTCTTTTTTAGTAATGGAATGGTTAAGACTATAGAAGTCGGTTCATCAGTCATGTGGGACGGAGAAGTCACACACATATTTTGTGATCTGTGCTTAATTAAGGAGGTTGAACTGGGAAATAAACCCACTACCTAATTTATAAAGGAAGGGTGAGAAAATATTATGAATAAGTTCAAGGAAATAATAAGAAGGGAGTACGAAAGGTTGCAATTTAAGTACAAGTGAGATCAGTTGAAGAAGGACTAGAAATTATGGAGGGAACTAAAACAAGGATCCATAGGCTTGGGTTTGGATCCAATCAAATAGACTATTGATGCTTCAGAGGAATAGTGGGCCGAGAAATTAGAGGTAAGAACTTATCCATTGAAGACTTGATTTTCATTACTTTATCCTCCTCAGCTGTTTCAAGTAATAAACATGCTTGTATGTTGCAGCTAGTGCCAACCGCTAATAAATTCAAATTCAGTGGAACTGGCGCTGATCTGGAGAAGAAGTTAGACCGTATGTTTGGTAGGGTTGTGGCAATGGTTACAAATTCGTTGACCCCAAGTGAGCATGGGTTAGCAAGCATACCATAGGACTTAGAGGCTGAGCAGGTAACTGGCTCTGATGAAGGCCGAAGCCCAAACCAAAATGAGCTAGATTCCACAAGCAAGTCAAAGCGTCCTAGGGTGGAGAAAGAGAAAAAGGAAGGAGCTGCTTTCAAGAGAAGCCAAATAACAAAACTGGTGGCTACATGCATGCCTGAGCCTGGACCTTCACATGACACATTCGTAAAGAATTTCCTCCGAGTTATGGAGGCAACTCCTATGGAGTTATATATGAATTCTGTGAAGTTGCTGGAGGACCCTACTCATAGACAGATCATCATGAAGATGCCTGCAATGAAACTTGATTTTGTGGAGTCTTTGTTGATTTACTTATATTTATTTTCCTGCTGTTTTCTTAGATTTCTGATTTGGGTTCTTTTTCTTTCTCGTACGAACAATCCATATGTTACTATGTATTCATGTCTTCTTATTCTATGCTTTGTAAGTAGATTTCCCCTATTTTGTTACGTAGTTTGATTCACATATATTACCTGAACAAAACACTAGCATGGATTCATAGAGAGATAGGCATAAAAGAAAAATTATGGTAGCAATATGTATTTTGTATGAATACTACGACTCATATGTTGACCGAACCCCTTGCAAGACTTCTACTTATATTTGTGACAAATGGGTTGGGGAGCTACTACAAGGACACCCTACAATATTCAACAATATGTTCTGTAAATGAACTACATAGGAATCATGGACTTCATGGCTCCTCTAAAATTACTAACCAAAGAGGTTTTAGCAATAACCCTCTACATCTTATCACATGATAAATTAATCATAAGAGCGATGGAGTGATATTAGCATTCATCAAAGATGATTAGCATGTATTTCTCAATGGGGTTGAAGGCTCTTGTTAGTTTGTTGGCATGAATTTTTATGCCAGAGAATCCAACATTCAAAGTCTCTAACAATGATTGTAAATGATCTGCGGTATATGAAATTTTTAAGGTAATTTTTTTTTACTCATTATATTCAGAAGTTAAAATGAGTTGATTGGTTATCACAACTTTATTTAATTTGTTAGAAGTGTATTGGATCGATCGATGTATCTAATAATAAATTAGATGGTGTGAATCACCCATATAAAATGTGATGATGGTATGTGATTTCAAAATGTGCTTTACTTCGTGATGGCTGGTTGGGGACGCAGTGCACTTGCAGTCGTATTTTTTTCTTTTGAAATGAAAATTAAAATCACAACTTCCCTCATTTGCCTCCAAGTTTGATCAACTATCACTCATATTCATTTCTTTTTGTAAGTTCATTACTAATTTTTGTATTTAGGATAGATAACTATTTTTTGGTCGATGTTAGATGTCCCTTACAAAATTGGTATCAGAAGTCATTTTCGGGTACAAAATATCACATTCTTGATTTTGAAAGATCCAATAGTGTTGCTAGGGGCAGGAAGGAAATGTTTAACAAAAGACACTCCATCTTACACAGTTTAATTGAAAGAAAATTTGGAATGGAAGAAAAAATGGGACATATTGGTTGATATGCCAACGTATGCATTTTCGAAGCAGGTACAGATTGTAGTGCCTCAATGACTCTGCACAACTACATTTGATGGCATTAATCTTAAAGTAATGTGGACTTCAACATGGCTGACAATGATCATTCACAGGACAATTTGTACCACAGCGAGAAGCGGAATCACATAAACGTTACACACATGATGGGAAAGGTGCCGCATAAATGCTTGAATTAGGAGAGCAGATTATAGACGCAATTGTTTCATGTTGATTGGACAATTCTTGTTTTTTTTATACATTTCATGTTTATTTTTCTGTTCCTTGTATTATTAATATTATTTACTATTCATTTATGTTATGCGTTTGTGGTTGATTTTTTCTATTTGTATTTTTTATGTTGTTTGTAATTATTTCTTTCTCATTTCATCTTTTTTTTGGGCTTGTGAGGTCCGTGATGAGTCGTTTGACCATATGGGTTCTTTTGGATGGCTTGTTAGTGTATGATTAGCATTACATGTGAAATCCTGATGAGGGCAACTAAGTATCTCTTTTTTTGTGATGCATCAGTTTTTGAGGTACTACTGGATGGTCATTTTGGTGATATGCATATGTGACACTCACAAGCTTGATGTTATGTGGGTTAAAGGCAACCAAGAACCCCCTATTTTATAAGGTCTGTTGTCTTATTGTAGTGATAGATTATTGGTTGTGTACTGACCCGACCCGCAATAACGCAGTAATTTTTGCTTCCAAAAGATGGCCAAAAACTTGACCCAATTTATAAATAGCAGCTAGTGTATAAAATTAAAATGATGTAAAATTTTAGAAAATATTTTACACACTAGGGGTACTACGGAAGTATATGTATCGTTTCAAGTATTATAGGGCTTTCTGTTAAGACCCCAGTATCGATCCCACAAAGAAGCGAGGTAAGCAATCCTTTAGTCTAATTCCAGTATATTTCTATAAGGCCTAAATTTGGAATGTTGATTAAAATGGGTTTTTTAATAACTAATCCTAAATAAAGTTCTTAAATAAAAATATAACTTATCTGGATAAATTGGTTTGGAGAATTTTAAGATATTAAAAACCACCTTTCTCTTGTAATTACATAGATAATGTGTAGGAAAGAAATGCTTAGAATTTTATGTAGTAGTGTCAAATAGAAGCATTCCTATTCTTTACCTTCGATCGATAGTATAAATAACATTAGCTAATTTATAGATCAGTTCAGGATGTATCATTAGTAGAATGGATTAATCTAGGCTCACACTTCTAGATGTCCAAGGGTGGCTATGGTCGGCCCTACTAGTGACCCGTTCCCTTTCTATAAACCAAATTATTAGAATTTAGTCTGTCACTATAAAAACTAATCAATTCTGTGCCCAATAAATAATATCTCCCTATTTATTTGCTCTTCACCATGAATAACCCGCTCAAGACTTTGGATTACCCAAAGATCAATGTGATATCTACTAGTTAAGAACTCATCTTCGGTTAAGTCTCACAATTCTTCAACAGATTTTAACAATACAAGTGAACAATTTGTAAAGTAAATGAAGATCTAGTATGAATACCATCACCATAATTTGATAAGAGAATATCAAAGAAAATCTTAATTCCTAAACATGCATCTATTTCATTACAAAACAAAAGTAAATGAAAATAATGGCATAAGAAGTAAAAGAATTGATAGAATTATGAAATAAAGATAATTCTATCATAAAAACGCTTTTTCTACACATGCCACTACTTCATATTAAAAGGAGTAAAGAAAATCATTTACGAAGCACAGATAATTCACGACAAAAAACTCAGTTTAAAACAAAGAAAATCCACTAAAAAGTGTTTACAACTATTACAAGAGAATGAAGAATATAATACTTAGCTTTTTCCCTCTGAAGGAAAGAAGAAAATCTCTCTACCAAAGTCTCCCACCGATCCATGCGCCGCTCGTACATCCCTTACATAAATATCTCAATATCCCTCACCAATCTCTCCATAAGATGTAGAAATCTACATCTTCATGACTCTAAAATGACTCTAAAATGACTAAGAGGAAAAAGAGAGAGAGAGAGAGAGAGAGAGAGACAGACAGACAGACCCCCTTCCTGTAGAATTGGTTGCTATTTATAGAGATTCGAAAATGACCAAGGGTTGCTTCAGACACCTCTTCAAAATTCGGTCCAGATTCAACGAATCTTCCAGAAACAAATTCTGGCGCCTAGGCGCCAGACTCCATGCCCAAACAATCGCACCCCTTCGCTTTGGGTTGCACCTCTTCGTGATTGAAACTGTTTTCCCGTGTCTAAATTCATTGTATCACATGTCCTATATATTAGGAATAACTATCAGTCTTCTAGAAGGCCTGAAAACTGCTTAATATCGTCAAAATAACTGTCCAAAGCCGTCCATAACCATCCATAGCAACCCATAGATGGGTTCTGGCACCTAGGCCTAGATTCTGGTGTCTAGGGGCCGTTTTCTCGTCGTCACTGGCGCATAGGCGCCAGGTTTGGTGCCTAGGTGCCACCCTGTGCGCAGTTCCACTGTTTTGCTCCGTTTGGCTCTGTTTCAACTCCGTTTTGCCCCATTTCAGTAGTGTTGCGTTCCTAACATCTTCACCTACAAGATTGACATAAAAACAACCTTCTTAAATTTAGAATTTAATTCAAAAAAATGCTAGAAATATAAAAGATATTAAGCATAGAATAAGATATCAATATGCGCTAAGTTAAAATTTTCTTCCTTGCTGATTTTGGCTCAAAATTGCATAGTTTTTGCTTCATTTTCTCTAAAATCATATTTTAATACTTGAAGGAAAAAATATGTAAAATTACTTCCTTTAAAGTTTAATATCTTTAAAATTGTGCATAAAGTTAGCATGAAATCCACACTAAAAATAAGTATTTTTAAAATGGATCAAATTCCCCCAAACTTAAACGTTACTTGTCCTCAAGTAACACTATAATCATGTAAAACCACATAAGCAAATCATGTGTATGAGTTTCGTTAGGAGTTTCTAAAATTTTGTTCTAAAAATGTAGTAGTCCAATTTAGAAAAACTTTTAGTAAATGAGACCAATTTGAAGTTTAAAAATCCCTTAGATCAAAGAGTATGAAAATATATGTTGCTATCTAATTCAGAAATACTTGTAGATTTTTCAAAATATAGGGATTAGACATTTTTATTTTCTTTACTTAAAAATCTTTATTAAAAATAATTATACTAACTATATTATATTTTTAAGCTTAAGATTTTCTCAAATCATATACTTTAAAAAGCTCAGGTGTGGAACCAATTTTTGATTAGTCCCTTTAATCCTCAAGCTTTTCCTTCCTTTTTCTCATACTATACTTTATTTTATTTTATTTTTTTTTTAGGCAAGGATTACTATATCTGGATAGGCATTTAATAATTCGAAACTCCACCCTTCCTTTCCTAAAGCATAAGGTAGATATATATCTTTTACTTAGAAATATAATAACAGTTTTAAAAATTAGTTTTTAATAAAAGAAATTTAAATATTGAAAACAAAAGTCTAATCCTTCTATTTTTCCAAGAATACAACTTCTCTTACTAAATATAGTTACATAATTTTATCATTTCTTCACTAATAAAAATTTAACTTTAAATTTTTTATCACTACTATAGATTTTAACTAAATTCTCCTACTCATTTCTATATTCAAAATTTTATTTCCCTAATATAACTCTATACACATAATTATTTTTCAATCAAAAATCAAATTTATTTATAAAATTTTTTAGGACAAATAAAATTTAAGTTTTTGATATATTGTTTTTCATTCCCCCCAAACTTGAACTTTAAAATATTTTTCAATTAATCCCTTAAAATGTAGGAGGAAGAAAAATAAAAGATGAATCTACCAACTACTACAAGATCCTATCAAATTTAAATACATGCATAATCAGGATAGAATGATCGCAGAAGAAAGTAAATCTAGCCTAACACATACGTACAATAATATTAAACTAAAAAGAAAGTTTACTAACTTTAAAATATATTTCTCTTCCTACCTGCAAACTTGATTTTTAACGTGTATAGCATTCAGTACAGAAAATAGAAGTAGGAAGAAAAGTAGTTCAGAAATTCTATCTACCACAAATGTCTATCAAAAACATCTACATGTATTCATCAGGATAGAACAATTTGCAAAAGAAAGTAAATCTAAACTAAACAAACTAGAATAAAATTAAACTAAAGAAAGGTCTAACAAGCAAGACAAACATCGTCATGGGAATATATATTTAAGTGTTCTTCAAATCTCTAAATTTTTGTAACACAAACACACAAACTAAAATACCTAGACTTGTAGATTCATAATGAATCATCAACTGAGGTTAATTTAATCTCCTTTCTACTCACATTTTCCCTCTGTACTTTCAATTTCTAATGGAAGAAACTACACTAATAACGATAATATAATAAATAAAAATAGTGCAGTTCAATCATATGTTGTTCATTAAGCAATTTCATGACCTTACTTAGTGAAAACAAAATTAGATAATGGAAGTAATAAAGTTGACATTGAGTGGTCCAAGTCCAAACTCTACATGCTTCAAGGTAATGCTCAACTTCGGTTGAGAACTGAGTTATAATAGACTCGTCAGCCTGCTACTAGAAGAAGTTATATACAAATTTAATCAAGACCAAGGCATAACCTTACAACAATAATCTAATCTACACTAAAGCAAACACAAAACAACACATAAAGATACTAGCAAAGATAACCATAGGTTGCCTCCCATGAAATGCTTGATTTAATGTCGTCAGCTCGACAACTGATAACTATGGGTTGCCTCCCATAAAGCACTAGTTTTAATGTCGTCAGCCCGACAAAAGTTTCCTCCTGGATCAAAATTCCATTTTAATAATCCTTGATCAATCGCCCATTCTTTTTCAGATCCAGGAATTCCTAAAAAATTCTCAAATTTAAATTTTTCAGTAAGCTTTTCCATCTCATATTGATTTATATCAATGTCCCTCAAGTTTCTTTCTAGATCCAATATCCTTCTATTGATTTTCTGAAATTGCGCGTTAATATCATCCTTGAAATTTATAAGAAATGGATCTCTATAAGATAGTTCAAGATCTCCCAAATTTTGGATCGGATTCTCGTTAGATAATTCAGATTCTTGATCAAATTCTTCTAGATTGCTCTTCTTATTTAAGTTATCTTCTAATTGTTCCCCTTCAAAGTTATTTTCAAACATATCCTCAAATTCTCTTATAAGTCTTAGTTTGATATCTTTATTTCTTTTATCATTCATTTCCTTAAGGTTTATCTCAGAGTCACTAGGTAAAATCTTTAGGGGGTAACTATTGATTACATTAATAATCTGCCCCAGTTGATTTTTTATATTCCTTATTGTGACCTCTTGCTTTCCAATTGACTCGCCATTTGATTAACAACATTTTCTAACAATAATTCCTTCTCCTCATCTAGTAGGTTGGAGTTAAATCTATAAGAAAAAGAAAGTTCATAATTTAAGTCGTCCCGATTCTTCCAATCACATATCTGAATAAATTAATTATCTTCCAAAAATTTTTATTCTCCTCCAAAATTAGTATTCCAGTTAAAATTTGAATAATTTTCTCAACCTGGGTTGTAATAATCAAAATAAGGATAGTGCATCTCATGGTCAGTTTCCATCCATTTATAATTCAAATATGAATTTTCATTATTTTGTTGATCAGCCATTTCTATGTTAAATTCATGGAGTCTTTTCTGATTCAACATCCTCCTAAAAGTTCTCTCTCAATCTGACGCGTACAAATCTTAAGATTTAACTAAAAGGATAGATATCAAAAATATTTTTGTATTTTTAATTTTAAAATAAACACACAATAATTAAACAAACGATATAATAATAATAATAATAATAATAATAATAATATAAATTCCAAAACTAAGTCTTACAGGTTTAACTAAAATTCTCCTAAAAGTTTATATCATTGTTTCCCGGCAACGGCGCCAAAAAACTTGACCCGACCCACAATAACACATCAATTTTTTATTCCAAAAGATGACAAAAAACTTGACCCAATTTCTAAATCGCGGCTAGTGTATAAAATTAAAATGTTGTAAAATTTTAGAAAATATTTTACACACTAGGGGTACTACGAAAGTATACATATCATTTCAAGTAATATAGGGTTTTCTGTTAAGACCACAGTATCGATCCCACAAAGAAGTAAGGTAAGCAATCCTTTTGGCTAATTCCAGTCTATTTCTATAAGGCCTAAATTTGGAATGTTGATTAAAATGTGATTTCTAATAACAATCGTAAATAAAGTTCTTAAATAAAAAGATAACTTATCTGGAAAAGTTGGTTTGAAGAATTTTGAGATGTTAAAAACTACCTTTCTCTTGCAATTACATAGATAATGTGTAGGAAAGAAATGTTTAGAATATTATGTAGTAGTACCAAATAGAAGCATTCCTATTCTTTACCTTCGCTTGATAGTATAAAGAACATTGGCTAATTTATAGATCAGTTCAGGATGTATTATTATTAGAATGGGTTAATCTAGGCTCACACTTCTAAATGTCTAAGGATGGCTATGGTCTACCCTACTAGTGACCCGTTCCATTTCTATAAACCAAATTATTAAATATTAGTCTGTCACTCTAAAAACTAATCAATTCTGCGCCCAATAAATAATATCTCCCTATTTATTTGTACTTCACCATGAATAACCCACTCAAGACCTTGGATTACCCAAAGAGCCATGTGATATCTACTAGTTAAGAACTCATCTCCGGTTAGGTCTCAGAATTTTTCAACCGATTTTAATAATACAAGTGATCAATTTGTAAAGTAAATGAAGATCTGGTATGAATATCATCACCATAATTTAATAAAAGAATATCTAAGCAAATCTTAATTCCTAAACATGCATCTATTTCATTACAAAATAAAAGTAAATGAAAATAATGGCATAAGATGTAAAAGAATTGATAGAATTATGAAATAAAGATAATTCTATCATAAAAATGATTTTCCTACACATGCCACTACTTCATATTAAAAGAAAGAGTAATAAAATCTTTTACGAAGCAAGGATAATTCACGACAGAAAACTCAGTTTAAAACAAAGAAAATCCACTAGAAAGTGTTTACAACAATTACAAGAGAATGAAGAACACAATGCCTATCATTTTCCCTCTGAAGGAAAGAAGAAAATCTCTCCACCAAAGTCTCCAACCGATCCATGCGCCGCTCGTACATCCTATACATAAATATCTCAAATTCCCTCACCAATCTCTCCATAAGATGTAGAAATCTACATATTCATGACTCTAAAATTACTCTAAAATGACTAAGCGGGAAGAGAGAGAGAGACAGACAGACAAACCCCCTTGCTGTAGAATTGGTCCCTATTTATAAAGCTTAAAAAATGACCAAGGGTTGCTTCAGACTCCTCTTCAAAATTCAGTTTAGATTCAATGAATCTTCTATAAACAAATTCTGGCACCTAGGCGCCAGACTCCGTGCCCAAACAGTTGCACCCCTTCACTTTGGGTCACACCGCTTCATGATTTAAACTGTTTTCTCGTGTCTAAATTCATTGTATAACATGTGCTATATATTAGGAGTAACTACCAGTCTTCTGGAAGATCTGAAAACTGTTTATCACCATCAAAATAACTGTCCAAAGCCATCCATAATCGCCCCTAGACGGGTTCTGGCGCCTAGGCCTATATTCTGGCGCCTAGGCGCCGTTTTCTCATCGTCACTAGTGCCTAGGCGCCACCTTGTGCGCAGTTATACTGTTTTGCTCCGTTTGGCTCCGTTTTAACTCCGTTTCGCCCCATTTCAGTTGCGTTGCGTTTCTAACATCTTCACCTAAAAGATAGACATAAAAATAATCTTTCTCAAAAGTATAATTTCATTCAAAAACATGTGAGAAATATAAAAGATATTAAGCATAGAATAAAATATCAATATGAGCTAAATTAGAATTTTCTTCCTTGCTCATTTTGGCTCAAAATTGCATATTTTTTGCTTCATTTTCTCTAAAATCATATTTTAATACTTGGAGGAAAAAATATGCAAAATTTCTTCCTTTAAAGTGTAATATCTTTAAAAATGTGCATAAAGTTAGCATGAAATGCACACTAAAAATAAGTATTTTTAAAGTGGATCATGTACTGAGTTTTATGAGACATCACATCTACATAAAACTGTAATTTATTACTGTTTTAATCAATTTATACTTGCGTTATGACTAATGAATTATATTTTGAACCATTCAGGAAAGATGAGCTCTAGAATTTCAAGGATCTTTTGACAACTGCTCTGCTATTGCGAAATTTTAGACTTTCTTGCTAACATAGCCGAGAAACAATTCTACAGGTGTCGTGGAGAATCATGGAGAACTGTGACTTCTTCCGGTGGGCAGTAGGTTCGAAGAATTAACCGCTGAGATTGAACAGGCATGAAGAGCATCCATAGAGGATGGTCTAGCTACTGACATACACAATCTGCACTTTAAATATAATATTATCATATTATTAAATGTTATATTAGTAGTCTTTGTTCTAAGATTAATAATCATTATACTCACTGTTAAGCAAGGTGTATCTCTTAATTTCTGTGTTATTTTGAAGTGAGTTTTTCCTTCTTAAGTATCAAATATATTGCTATTAATGTTTTATTGCAAACAACATTACTCACTGTGGCAGAATGGTCATATGTCTAAAAACAACTGTTTACTAGTAGTACAAATAAAAAAACTAACCAGCTTATTCTCAGCAGTTTCTTATCAGCATATTTCTGGGGCAGCTGTTTATCAAAAGCTTATTAATAAGCAGCAGCAGCCCCAAATAGACTCTTATGGTTCATGAGAGGTGATCATGTTGAGGTGTGTAAAGTTGTAACCCCAAGCCATTTTTCTTTCTCCACATCCAGTGCTAGTTGAATCTCCTCCCCGTGGAAACAGGCCAATCAATTGAACATTGAACCATGTAAATTGTTTGTGTATGATTGTTGTTGTGGAAATTTCTACTCTTTTGCATTGTTTTTGCATAACAATTATTATCAGAGATTCAGATTTATGATCGGAGCTCGGTTTGGCTTTGGTGGGGGTAATGCTGGAGACAAGACATGAAAATTTAGCGTGCAAATTAACAAGGGCCTCCAGGAGCTTGAGTCTGGTGGAGCAAACTCCTGAAGGTGGTCCAGCCATCTAATGCGTGGTTTAATTGGTGTTCCAGCTACGGGATCGATGCAAAAGTGAGAGAAGTAGGTTGCGACAGTCCAGCATGTTATTAAAGGTCTGATGAAAGGCTCTAGTGGTGGTCTCCAAAGTATCCAGGACATTTTCGGCAATAATAAATGGGAAAGTTTCAATAAATGAAGTTTTTATTAAGACATTTTTAGAAAGCTTCACATAGGTCGCAAAAGTAAATTTTGTAAACAAAAAAAGGAAATTCCTATTTTCCTTAGGAAAGGAAAATTTTTGTGTGAGAGAAAAGTTGCTATCAAAAGGGATAGGATTTTTCCAGAAAGAAAAAAAAAAGAAAAGTTTTAGGAAAAAAAAGAAGTAATTTTTTTTTTCTGAAATTTTTTTTTAAGTAAACCTTTTTTCTTTATTTTTTTTCTTTTTCTAGAGTATTCTATTAGAGATTATTCTTTTTAAAGAGATCCAAAAAATGATAGCTACGAAGAATAGCACGAGATCAGGTTCTTTAATGTTCACTATTGCAATGGAAAAGATGATTCGTCGGGAGGTTATGCACTCCGTCAAATTTGATGTACTCCGTCAAATTTGATGTGCAGAAATTTGACGGCAAAGAAAAATTTGCATGTGACGATGCAAGGTGATGGAGTGTTGTGTTCTCGGAATCTGGAAGAAGTCATGGATAGCGAGCAATGTTCTGAAGATAAGTTTGAAAGAGATTAGTAGAATATGAACAAGAGAATTTGTGGCTTAATCTAATTGCTTACTTGTGGCTTGATAAAAAGTTGCTTGAGCCAGAATATCAAATATAGGATTATGATGGAGAATTTTGCAGTAAAATGGTCGATGATAAAGGAGAACCAATATTCACAAAGGGAGTGGGGAAGTATCTCCATATGAAGGATCTACTATAATTCTTTTATATGAGATAGTAGTTTCTATTATTGAGCACTTGAATGACTTCATAAAGCTGTTAGCAGATTTATATTTGGATAAGGGGATTGGAGATGAAGACAATGTGCTTCTTCTATTGAATTAGCTCCTAAATGAGTACAAAAACTTCACAATGACCTCATTCATGGGAAGGAGGCCCTGAATTATGAATATGGGACTATGGCACTGCTGAAATAGGAGTTTCATAGGAGGAACAAGGAGTTTGCAAAGATGAAATCAGTTGAGGCACTTGCACTCCAACATGACATATCTATTGACTTCACTTTTGGTTGAGGTCTGTACGACTTATTTTTAGGTTATGTATTTTGCAAAGGGGTCGCCTACAGAAGTTGTCAACGAATTTTTTTTTAGATTTCAAATTTAATTTATATATATATATATATATAATTTAGAAAGTAGTATTTGATTTTGAAAATAATTTTGAGTTTGAAAATTTTAAGATATGAAATATCAAACAGATCTCACATCCCAGATAGTTTATATAAACGAGCACTGCATCACAAAACGTGTATCTATCCCGAAGAATAGACACACTGCTTCATGATGGGGCTCGATTAAGTAAACTAGAAGATTTGTGACATCCATTTGGTCTGCGAACCAATTTTATAAGCCGACAAGTTCCCCTGCTTAATATAAATGAATTAAGCAAGGTTTATATTACCTGGGTCCTTAAAGTTCCCTATAAGGGCAAGCCCCTATAGTTAATTACATCCTAAGTGACGGGAATCACTTAAGAAAACTCTCGATGATGATCACTGGTTTTGCTCTCAAGAATTTCAAAGTTTTAAGGTTTTCAAAGGATTGGATTTTGGAAATTTCAATAGGGATCAGCTCAAATTTGGAACAAGTTTATTTTAGGAGTCCAAAGGAACGAAAAGGTATGGGATGTCACGGATTCGAGACAAATCTCAGTGACTTCCCAACTATCCTATTTGTCTGGCTTGAATTTGAGAAGATGTTATTTAATGTTTCAATCCTGCCAACTTTAATTAATTAGGACTTATATTTGTATGATATAATCACACAAATAGCCTCGAAGATGTGAGGATTTATGTCGTACCAAACAACTACCTCAGAATCCTAACACCGGTTAGGACTTAATTTACATGACATGATCATGCAAATGCCTAACAAAGAGGTGAGGATTTATGTTGCACTAGGCAAACTACCTCGAAGTCCTATGGCTTGGTTGTTTAATTCTAAGAATGTTTAGCTGAAGTAGATTCAAATTTTGCTGATGACGATGGTCATGCTGCCCACCATGCTCCAAGCTCCTTGTTGTTGCAGAGGTTTAGTTTTAGAAGTTATAAATCAGGAGATGAGAGAAGTGTTTTGGTTTAGAGAAAATCTTAAAATTGAAGTGTTTTAAATGTTTTAATTAAAACAAATCTTAAAGTTGATTAAACAGAACCAATTAAGATCCCACGGTTCCGTCATCCCGGCACCATTATTTTCATCGAATTCACTTAGTCTAAATGAATTTACTAAACTCAACTGAATGAGTTCCACACTTTCATTTAGACCGTGGGAAGACCCGTTAGCAACACGCGGGTTACATCATCTGAGGTATTCCCGATCATTCAATGAGACGTTTTAATTTAGTTAAAGTTGTAGTTTTGTTGTCTCGTTTCGTGATTAAATTTCGAGTTGTTTTATATTTTGAAATGTTGTGGCGAGTGATTTTTATCTTGTAATGATTTTTAATTTAGTTTTGGTTTCAGTTCGGGACTATCCTAAAGGTTTTGGTTTTCATGCAACAGTTGTTTGTCATGCAAGAAAGGTAAAGTACAGTGCATGTAAGTAAATTGCAATAAAGTAAACTGCAATAAAATAAAAGCGTACCTGGAGGGTCTTCCCGTCATCCCAAGCTGCACTTAAAACACATGTTATGATATTTAATTGTTTCAACAAGTACCTAGGTAAAGTTAAGGGAAGGGTTTTGGTTGTCTACCAAATTCCTAATCCTATAACTAGTCATCTCCTATGACATCTAGATTCTTGTGTTTTGGTTTAAAGATGATTTTCTTCACCAAAGAACAATTAAGTTCAATTGTTCTTATAAACATCCTGTCATATTGAGGAAGTGCTTAAGACGAGTCTTAAACATCTTTTCAATACTTCTAGGATTGTTTTAAGTCCAAGAGAATTTAATTATACAAGTGAATTAATCATCCAGGAGTTTAAGTTTTGTTCTCTTGCTCAATGAACTAGGGCCATTTGAATATTCTATAAGTGAAGTAACACTTCACTCGATACTTCATTTAGGAGTTATAATAATAAGAGCTTTCGTGGCAAGTTGGTTTGTTGAAAAATTTTAATCATTTTTAATTTAAAGTTTCAGTTAATGATTTAAAGTATTTTAATTTAATTATGAGGTTTTAATTAATAATTTTAAGTTTGGAATAGTTGTTCAAATTATTTTAGATTTAATTCTTAATGATTTAATTTAGGTTTGTTGTTAAATGATTTTGATTTAATTTAATTCAATTTAATTTTAATTCAATTTAATTTAATTTTAATTTAATTTGATTTGATTTTAAATTAATTTAATTTAATTTAATTTAATTTGATTTAATTTAAGTTAATTTAATTTAATTTAATTTTAATTTAATTTAATTTAATTTAATTTAATTTAATTTAATTTAATTTAATTTAATTTTAGTTTAATTTAATTTAATTTTAGTTTAATTTTAATTTGGATTATTATTTTAATTTTTTAATTAAGAATTAAGTATTAATGAAGTGATTTATTTAGGGATTAAAGAATAAATATCCTCTTAATAATATCCCTACTTTAATAATTCCAATTTCTATTATTCTTCCAAAACTTAAATTAATTAATTAATTAAAGTTTTATTTTAATTATATTTGAAATGGTTAGTATGTTTCTACCCTCAATCATTTAAGTTTCAATCATTCAAAATCAGTTTACAATCAAATATTTTACCCTCCCCTTTTTGATTAATCCTAAAATTTTAATTAAGAGTTGAAATTTTTAATTACCCTTTTGCCCTTCAAGCTTAATAATTTTATAACTCACTAAATTAAGCTCAAATGAACTTAAAATTTTTATGTAACCTCACTCATATGTCAATTAAGACATTAGAGGAGAAAATGTGAATTTTCTGTATTTAATTTATTTATGAAATTATTTTTAATGGAAAATAAGGGTTTTCAAGGAAAATTCAATAACATGACCAAGGAAATGTTTCTGTCCTTGAGAAAATTATGGGATGTTCCTAATAACCAGAGGACTATTTAGACCAATTTTGGTGATTTTCTTTTAATTATATTTTATTTATTAGAATTATTTTGAGTTTTGGAGTATTAATTAATTTTAAAATAAAATTAAAGTTGAAAAATGGATTTTATATTTTTCTCAAATCTCTCTAACCTCAAGGAGTCTAGAGAAATAAATATTATATTTTTCTGATTTTTTTTATTTATTAGAATTATTTTAGTGAAAAGGTTGGAAAATACATTTTTTAATATTAAAAATTACATTAAGCCTTTAAAATTCAATATCTTACCCTAGAGACTTAGGAAAAATATTTGATTTGTTCCTAAATGATTAGAATTCAAAATGTGACATTTTGGTGATTTTTAATATTTTTATGATTTTTATTATTGTTTAATTATTAAAAATATTAAAATAATGATAAAAATCAACTTTTTTAGAAAATTACAATTTTAATTTTCCTAAGTTCCTCTGATATCAGAGAAGCTCTAAAACCATTTTTGTGAATTTTTTAAAAGTATTTTGTGAGTTATGAATTTTTAAAGTTTAACTTTGGTTATGTGACTTAATTAATCCATTTAGTGGGGTTAAACATTTCCAATTGATTTCAATTTTTTATGTGATGTTCCTCTGATTCTAAAGATCAGTGGAGAATTATTTTTAAGTCAATTTAATGTGTGGTTAACCCTAATTAATTAAAGTTCAATTTTGGGTATTTAGGCCAATTAGGGTTGTTCCAAGTGAATTAACTCAAAACCTATTTTTCGTAGGTTCCTCTGGACATAAGAAACATCACCAAATTTTTTTAGAATTTATTTCTCAACATTCTAATTATTGGAATTAAAATACTCAAAACAGTAACATAAACTTGGAAAATCAATAACTTCTCATAGGTATGGCCTCTGACCTTGGAAAATTCAGGGAATGTTCCTTAGATCAGAGGCTTCAAAAGCCCTATGGTCTCATGCCATGGTGAATTTTCTATGCAAATGAAGAATTAAAATACCACAGAGAGTAAATAAATCATTAAAAATAAAAAACTTAATGAAATGACTTGATTTATTTTCCACATTATTCTCCTCTGTTCACTGAGCAAGAGGGTACTTTTATTTTATTTTTAGGATTTTTCTACACAAAGTTATGCATTTTTTTAAGTTTTGGGTATTTAATAAATAGGAAAATAACCTTTTTTATCTACTTATCCACGCGGCGCCGCATCAACCTCGGCGGCTCCGAAGGGGTGCGTGTCGCGCTGTGATTGGGCGCCACCATCTGAGTCAGCTGTCCTGGGGCCCGCCTTTCACGTAACTTTTTCTGGTCCGACGCAATCCGAGCCGTCCATCCGATACACGCGCGATCCAACAGCTCCTGGTTATCGTCTACGACTGGTGTGCATCTGTGACCGTCCACACTAAAACCCTAAGAACTCACTCGATTCTCAACGGATTTTTGTGTTCTTATGCTCTATGGATTCGTCTTGAAGAGACGAACACATCCATATGGTAAACATGCATTGAAATCGATTCACATCAAATGGAGAATCTCCAAAAGCTCGGGAAGAAGAGAGAGTTAATACCTTTGCTCAGAGAAGTGAAGCTTCAATTTGAGAGTTGTGTCACGTTCGATTGGGTCCAAGCAAGCTCCAGATGAAGTCTCTTGGCCTGGTGAATTGCCTAGGTACAAAAGTGACCACAATCGATCACAAAGCTTAGAGGTCGGAAGCAATGGCCGGCTCGTCGAGGGGGCTTTTACCGGGAAACTTCTCCTCTGGTCTGGTGAAGGTGTAGAGTCAATCAATTTGAGGATTGACTCACTATGGTGAAGTGTCCTAGTTTTGGGCTTGAATTTTAACTCTTAAATTGAGCTCACAGAGAGGAAATGGCAGGGGGATTTCAGTGGGGATCAAGTTCTCCAAGTGTGGGGGAGAGTCTGGAATGATTTTGACAGAGTTTCTGTATGGTTTGTTTCAGGTGCCTCTCTGGCCGAGAGGAGGTGGTGTTTAAATAGGAGTGGTCGGAGGGCATCCTGGGGGGTTCGATGGTTTGGATCGGCCTTCTAGGTCAAGGGAAGAACAGCGACGGCAGCCGATGGGCATGCGGGCAGCTCAACAAGATGGAATTTCAATGTTCGGCTCCTTCCAAGGTCTCGGCCATGGCGTTTTCCGGCTGGCTGGGGTGGCCGGCCGGCTGGCATGGGTCACCATCTCGACCGTGGAAGTCGTGGCTTGGCAATTGTGAAGTCAATTGGAGTTGGCCATGTGTAAAGGATTTGGATTGAAGTGGAATGTGGAGGGGATGATTTTGGCTTGGTTTGGGTCAACCGATGGTTTTGGGCTAGGTTCACCTTCCCATGGCTTGCTTGGGCTGAAGAGAAAGTTGTTTGATTCAGCTTAATCAGTAGGGTCAAGTCGCCATCCAAGTATAATTAGGCCTAAGCATGGTTAAGGGGAATCATGGGAGTGGTTAATCACTCTAAGGGAATATGGAAAGAACCTCTTCCTTTTGCCCAAGATAGCATGGTGACATGTAAGGGGACTTTCATGGCTCCCATGTGGCTCATGCATGGCTTCATGGCTTGCCTATGGCTTAGGATGGCTTGACTTGGTTTCATGGAAATGGGTTTAAGGAATTTTGGTATTTTGGTATAAAATTTTGATGTTTTGTCATATGGCTTTGTTTAGAAAGGTTTGATTGATGATTTAGGACTTAGGAATGATTTTAATTAAGTGAGGATGAGATGAGATTGTAGTGTGGGCTTTAGGATGGGCTTGGGATTTTGAGTTTGGTTAGGAATGGGCTTTTGAATGTCTTTTGGAAGTGGACTTTCAGATTAAAATTTTGCAAAGGACCATGCCAAATAAATATTGGGTTTAGTTTAAGGATATGCCATGAGTGATTTGGATCAAACTTGAGGTGGTTTGGAATTGAATTGGGTCTAAATTGGGTCTCTTTAGTGATAGGGTCAAAATAGGTCAAAATGGACTAACTTGGGCTAAGGTTCGGGCTAATGTTGGATTTGATGTAAAATTAATGTTGAGATGTTTATGGGAGTGTTTCAAAGAGGTTTCATCTTTGGTTGGGTTTTGATTTTGGGATTTAGGCCTATTTGGGTTAGGTTTGGGTGTAGGCCCATTTAAGGGATTTTGGGCTTGGGTTGAATTTGAGTAGGGTTTGGGTCCACATTTTGGGCAAATTATGTTAGTGTTTTGTTTGTGGGGGTGTTAGGAAGGTTTTAGAAAATATTTGGGTCAAATTGGGATTGAATTGGGTTGGTTTGGGCTAAGTTTGGGTCATGGGTCAAAATTGGGCTTTAAGCTTAAAAATGAAATCGGATTCAAATGCCAATCAAATTGGGCTTATAGTTGGTCTAGATTGATATCGGGGATATTGAATTTAAGTTTAGAATTGAATCGGACCAAAATCGAGGTCAATCGGGGTGATTTGCTTCGACATCGGGTTCATTTCGGTTTAAAATGCAGCAAATTGGGGGTTTTGGTAAAAGTAGGGTAAATTGACAAAATTTTCCCATGGTGTAGTTGAATAAAATGAAATTGGGAATATTTAGGATTTTCTAGAATTTTCTGAAAATTTTTGAAATTTTTGAATTTTTGGGTCAAGAGGGGCAGTTTGGTAATTTGGACGGTATTGGGGGTGTTTTTGGAAATTTTGGTATTTTTGACTGTAAATGATCAATTTTATTGGTGGGGAAATGCTCAAAGTTGATTTTAGAAAAGTTTTGGGTTATTTGAAAATTTTGATGGTTTTGAGTAGTTTCAAGGGCTTTTAGTAGGTTTAGTGGGTCCGGGGCCCCGTGGGTCAAAAATTGAAATTTTGGAAAAATGAAGATTAATCAAATTTGAGTAAAGTGGAATCACTTTGGTTGAGTCATGAAGCCATATTAAGTCCATAGGAGCCATGAGGGGACTCATTTGAGGCATTCACTATGTTGTTCCAAACCCTCTTAGCCAGGGACTTAGGGGTTAAGGACCATCCATATGAATTATCCACATGAGTCGTGAAGTCAAGCTAGGCATGAATAGTTTTAGGATTTGGAATGTTTGTGAAAGTGTAATGTATGTGCAGTGTGTCACTCACTGCACCGAGCCACCTGTGGTGATCCTAAGGCCAAAGAGTCCCATGGGAACTCATCCTTTAAACCTCCACATTTGATTTCAACCCTCTAGGTGATTAGGGTTTATCATCAAGCTTGTGGGGTTTGCAGGGAGTTAAGAAGTGGTTGAGTTTCTAAAGGGATAGGTTCCATCTCTAGTCCTCTAAGATAGTCAAAGGAAAAGCCTAAGGCTAGATCTTAAGTACTAAAGAGAGAAGAGAAGACCTCATCAAAAATGAGGTCAACAACGTCTAGTCTTGCTTTAGAATAGCCTAGGGTCTAGCCATAGGAAAATCTTGGTGACTTTCTTAGAAGAATAATCATAGCACCCTCCCCATAGAACTTCAAACTTTTCTTACTTCACTGGGAGTTTTCATATGCTTAAAGACTAACCTCCAGTTTTTTGGTGGAAGAGATCAAGCTTAAGGAAGCCCGGGGGAAGTCACCTATAGGTGGTCAGGCCATAGGATCTACCCTGGGAGGTCTGAAGCTTACACCACACTCACACTCACACTACACATTCACAACCCTAAACAAGGCACATTACCTTTAATCTCCTAACTCTTTCGAAACTCATGTAAGTGGTTTTCCCAAGCTCTTAGCCTCATGCTAGAGTTTGGCTAGTACCAACACACAGAGGACCAAATGAGGGTGACCCTTGGTCCATGGCTCAATTTAAACAATTTTATATTACTCACCTCCAACCAATCCCAATTTTTGCCAAAAATCCAATTTCTAAACCATTTGCCCCAAAATACCCAAAATACCTAAAATAACCCCAAAGCCCTAAAATTCCCCAAAATTCTCCAAAATCATCCAAAATTACCCAAAATTCCTCAAAGTAATTTCAAAATAGTTCCCACCTCTTAAATCCACCAAAACACCTCAATACACTCCAAATAACCTCCAAATAACCTCCAAATACCCTAAATACCCTTCGTGGCCCAAAATTCAAAAAATTACCATAAATTCCCAAAATATCCTAAATATTCCTAATTTCATTTCTTTCAACTTCCACATGACTGGCCAATTTAGCCTAATTTAACCAAAAGTCCTAATTTGACCTTTTTAACCCAAAAGTGCCCAAATCAAACCCAATCTTGACTCGATTGATCTCAATCTTGTGCAATTTCAATTTTAAACTTTAATTCAATATCCCCAATATAATTCTAAGCCAAATCCAAGCCTAATTTTGCCTAACTAAATTTCAATTTCAATTGAGTTCAATTTCAATTAGAATCCAAACAACCCAATTTTGCCTAAATAATCCAAAATCCCTAAATTGATCTAATGTCAACTAATTCCCCCAAATTTCAATCTTAAACCCTTCATAACACTCCCCTAAATTGAATTAAATCATCAATTATCCCCAATTTGAGCTCAAGTCTCACCCAAGTCCACTTAAAGTCCAGAACTCTTAATTTTAACCCAAATCCAACATATGCCCAAAATCTTCTAAATTGATTGCCTTATTCCCAAAATTTCCACCCAATTGATTTTGGGGACTCTTCACCACATTCCCCTAAACCATTTAAAACCTTAAAATGGGTCTAAGCCCCACTCTAGCCCAAGCTAAACCCAAACTTAGCCAACTTGTCCCAAATTGACCAAAATACACCAAATTGAACCCCCAAATGAACTCAAAACCACTCTAAGTCTTCATGAAAAATCTCTCTTACAATCATATACACAATTTTCCTCAATCAATTTGGTCCAACTCAACCTAAAACCCAAGCTAGCCTAACCTAAACCCATACCAACCCAATCGAACAAATGATTCAAATCAAACCAAACCAAGCTAAATTTGACCAAACTAACTCCATGGCAGCCAACCCTATACCTCCTATGACTGGTTTAACCTGACCTAACCCAGGCCCCTTGAGCCATGGACCAAAGGTCCACCACTTTGGACCATTGGGTTTGGCTACTTGGCTAAGCTTAGATCCCATCCTTAAACTCTTGTTTAAGCAACCTCAATTCCAAATTAATTGCACTGTGGCACTCCCCCACTCCTCCTCAGCCTGCTAGCCGCTTTCCCTGTCCTTGCCGGCCGCCCTAGCCGCCAGAACAACTCAGCTTGAATGCCTACAAACTCCTTTAAACCCAAAATTGAGCCTTGTCAATGAGGGATCACCTCACTGATCGCTGGCCCTGCTCAGCCCTCACCCTAAGCGGCCTAAAGCACCCAAGGCCTGGCCCTGAGCTCCACCAGCAGCCATGGCTATAAAATCACCCTCTCACAGCCAAAATCCAAGTGCTGAAAATTTCTTAACTAAACCCTGCCAAAATCTCACCAGAGCTCCTCCAGACCCCCCTAAGACCATTCTAGCCATTTTACCCCTCTAGTTCCTACTGCCTAAGCTCAAGTTTGACCGGAAACCAGGACACGTTCCAATACACCCACACACAGCACCAAATCCAAATTAACTGCACCCACACCTTCACAAAAGTGAAAGAAGAAGTTCCCCAGTGAAAGCCCCATCACAGAAGGCCTCTGTACCAGACTTCCATCAAAGCTCAAAATCAGTCCTGGTCACTTTCATACCTAGATAATTCACCAGGGCAAAAGACTCCATCTGGAGGTTCTTTGGGACCAATCAAAGCTTTCACAACCATCTGATTGAGGCCTCCCTTCTCAGACAAAGGTTTGTTTAGGCTAGATGAAGCTCTAGAAGCAAACACCATGCGATTTGGTTGAGTCTAGCTCGAGATCTTAGGTCTAGAAGGTGGACGACTCATAAGACGTTATCTATTTTCTGAGTCTAAGGCTATTTTTTTAACATTAATTATGAAAATTAGCATGTTGATCATAAATATCTAGAAAAATTAGGGGAAGTATCTCTGGACCAGAAGACCCTATAAAAATTATGGCTTGACTTAACTCGCCGAAAATAACCCTAATTTGACCAAACACTCAAAACTAAAATTAAATTAATTTGGAGTAACCACACATCAAAATGGCATGAAATCAATTCTCCACTATTCTTTAGGATTAGGAAAACCCCACATAAAATTTTCAAGTCAATTGGAGTTGATTTAACCAACTAAATGAATCACCTATCAACATGGCCATATTTGAAATTAAAAAATTCATAAATCCCAAAAATATAACTAAAAAATTCACTAAATCAATTTTGAGAGTTCCCTGAGGTTAGAGGAGTCTAAGAAAAATAAAATTGTAATTTTCATAAAATTTTCATTTTTAACATATTTATAAACATTTAAATAATTAAAAATTATAAAAATCATAAAAATATTAAAATTCACCAAAATGGCATATTTGGTCTCCTAATCACTTGGGAACCAACCAAATATTTTTCTCAAGTCTCTAAGTAAAGATATTGAATTTTAAAGGCTTAAGGTAATTTTTAATATTTAAAAATGGATTTTTCAACCCTTTCACTAAAATAATTCTAAAAATTCAAATAGAAATTTAAAAAATATAAAATTTGTTTCTCTAAGTTCTCTGACCTCAGAGAGATTTAAAGAAAATATAAATCCTAATTTTCCCCTTCAATTTTATTTTATAATTAATTAATACTCCAAAATTAGAAATAATTATAATAAATAAATTAAAATTCAATAAATCACTAAAAGTTGTCCATGTGGTCTTCTGGTCATTAGGAACCTCCTATAATTTTTCTAAGAACAGAAATTTTACCTTGGTGATGTTGTTGAATTTTCATTGAAAATCCCTATTTTCCACTAAAATAATTATATAAATTAAATTAAAAAACAAAAAAAATCACATTTTATCCTCTAATGTCTTAAAAGACATGTGAGTGAGTTGACATAAAAATTTCAAATTCATTTGAGCTTAATTTAGTGAGTTATGAAATGAACAAGCCTAAGAGGCATAAAGGTAATTAAGGAAATTTAACCCTTAACCAAAGGGAAGGGTAAGCATTTGATCTTAATTTTCCTTTTAGATGATTGAAAGATAGGGAGCTAAGGGGGTGTGGCGATGAAAGTCTTTTTTTTTACTTGCATCGCTATCAATTCCCGTATCATGTCAATGTCAAGGAGTCGACACTCTCTTTCTCTATCCATCACCCTAATTCTTATTTTACTTAGACTTATTGTCAGAAGTCTTTGGATAATTTGAAGAAGGATTAATCATAATAGTGATTTGAGAGAAAAGAAGATTAAATAATAATCTCATAAAACAAGTCTTCAAATTGTGTAATTACTGAAATCATATGAAGATCTTGAGTAACCAGAGAGGTCTTGTAGGTGAAATACCTATCCTGAATTCTTTAATCTTCTATAGGAGCAAGCTCCTATAGTTAATTACATCCTGAGCAATTAATACTGCCTAGGAAAACTCCCGATTAAGGTTAACATTTATCCTCGAAAAAGTGTAAGTGTTGTTGTGGCAGTGCGTTTCTGAAGAATCGATACTATCAGAAAGTTTTGCTTATGTTGGGTGTATGTCGTTCCTTTGTGGTGTTTTTTTTTGTTGCTTTAATATCATTTTGTCATTTTGTATGTCATGCATATGTCATGTCGGGATGTCATAGTTTGTATGTCGTTTCATGTCATAATGTGATGTCGTAATGTCATGAGATGTCGTGATTAATAACTCAATTTGTCATGAGATATTTTATCTCCTATAAGAAGATGTCATTATTATATCATGAGATACCTTCTATGATGTCAAGAAGATATCATTATTTATTTATTTTTGTTATTTTGTTTGTGACTTCCTTTTATTTTAAGTTTTGTTTTTGTGGTCATCTCAATTTTATTTTGTCATGTCATTTTGTCATGTATTTATTTTGGTTTAGTGGCATGTCATTATTTTATTATGGTATAGAAATGTCGTTGTATGTTTTTTTGTTAATTTTGATGTTATGTCGATGTCAATATTAATGATTTTGTCATTTTATTTCAGATTTCGTGGCTAACCTAAAAGTCCAGTTGTCTTTGTTGTCATGTTATTTTTATTCTATTTTTTTTGTAGAAAGTTTAAGTTTTGTGGCTATCCTAAAAGTCATAGTTTTGTTGTCAATGTTCCGTCGTCGACGTCCTGCAAAACAGAGTTAGCACACCCTATAACATGCAAAGAAAATCTAAACGAAACTTCATGTCTTCATTCTGCAAGGAAAATAAAGTTAGAAACAATGTCATATCAAGATATCTAGATTACCTGGTCAAAGTGTCTGTTGATCTAAAGTTGTCAGATGTCTGAGTTTGGTTGAAATGTTGATTTAGGTTTATGTCAGTTTATGTTTGAATTTTTATTTGTCTTGAATATTGATTTGGGTTGGATTGTTGATTTTTAATTTTATGTCGAGTTAAGTTCAATGTGGGTTGAACTTTAAAAATTATGTCATTTTATGTCGAGATATATTGAGTTTGGTTTGATTGTCGAATAATGTCATTTAATTTCGGTGTTTAAATTTGGTTTAAAATGTCGATTAAAGTCGGTTAATGTCGATGTTTGTCGAATTTCGTTTGAAATGTCAATTAACTTCGGTTAATGTCGCGTGTTTGTTGAATTTGCTTTAAAATGTCGATTAATGTTAAATTATATTTGAAATGTTAATTAATGTCAAATTATGTTTCGATTATGTTCGGAATGTCGATTAATGTCGAATTATGTCGAGTTTCGTTTCGAAATATCGCATTTATGTCGAATTTGTTGAGTTTTGTTTGGAATATTGGATTTGTCGAATTTGTTGAGTTTTGTTTGGAATGTCGAATTTATGTCGGTTATGTCGATTTATGTTTGAAATGTCGGAATTATGTTGATTTGAGTTTAATTTTGTCCATCCTAAGGCTTATGTTAATTTAGATTCAATTTTGTCGATTTAGGTTCAATTTGAGTTGAACTTTTAAGTCGACTTTTGTCTGTTTAAATTTTTGGTTTCATGTTTTGATCTTGATTTGAGTTTGGTTATGGGTTTTATGTCGATTTGGGTTTGGTTTTGAGTTTTATGTCGATTTGAGTTTAGTTTTGAGTTCGATGTCGATTCGAGTTTGGTTAGGTTCATTTTCGCCTGAATCTAAGATTTATGTCGAGTTGAATTGAGTTAGGTTCATTGTCAGTTGAACCTAAGGTTTAGATTTCGACTTAAGTTTAATATGAGTTGAACTTAAGTTAGGTTTTGGTTTAGATTCAAGTTAGGTTGAACCTAAGGTTTAGGTTAGACTTAGGTTCATGTCATGTTAAACCTAAGTATGGTTTCACTTAAGTCTAATATGGGTTAAATTTAAGTTTGGTTTTTGGGTTAGGTTCATGTCAGGTTGAACCTAACTATGGTTTGACTTAAGTCTAAATTAAGTTGGGTTTAGGTTAGACTTAGGTTTATGTCAAGTTGAACCTAAGTATGGTTTAACTTAAGTCTAATATGGGTTAAACTTATGTTAGGTTTGGCTTAGACTTAGGTTAGTGTCAGGTTGAACCTAAATATGGTTAAGGTTAGGTTCATGTATGTTGAACCTAAGGTTTGATGTTTGACTTAAGTTCAAGTTGGGGTTGAACCTAAGTGTTGGTTGAAGTTGGGTTCATGTTCTGTTGAACCTAAGTTAAAAGTTGAACTTAGGTTTATGTTGTGTTTATGTTGTGTTGAACCTAAGTTAATGGTTGAACTTGGGTTCATGTTGTGTTGAACCTAAGTTAAAGGTTGAACTTGGGTTCAAGTTGTGTTGAGCCTAAGTTAAGTTTATTTTGTGTTTGAGTTTGATTAAACCTTAATTAATTAAGGTTTAATAGATTAATTAAGTCTAATGTGGTAGACTTAATTAGAGTTTAAGTTTCATTAAGTCTAATTTAGTTAAGACTTAATGATTTAATTAGGTCTAATGGGTTAGACCTAATTAGGGTTTAGGTTTCATTAAGTCTAATTTAGTTAAGACTTAATGGTTTAATTAGGTCTAATGGGTTAGACCTAATTAGGGTTTAAGGGTTATTTAAACCTAATGTAATTAAGTTTTAAGTTAGATAACTAGGTTTAATGTGGATTAAACCTAATTAGGGTTTAAAGGTTACTTAAGCCTAATTTAAGTAAAGCTTAAGGGTTAATTAAGTCTGATTAGATTAAACTTAATTAGGGTTTATGGTGTTAAACCTAATGTGATTAAGGCTTAACAAGGTTTAATGGGGTCTAATTGATGTCTTAGACATAATTAGGGTTTATTAAGTTAAACCTAATGTGGTTGTTGACATATTTTTAGGTTGGGTGTTTTATTTTAAAAAGGGGGTCGCCTAACAGAAGCTGTCGGCGAATTTTTAATTTAATTAAAATAAATAATTTGAAAAGTAGTATTTGATTTTGAAAATAATTTTAAATTCAAGGTTTTAAGATATGAGATTAAACCGATCTCACATTCCAAATAGTTTATATAAACGAGCACCGCACCACAAACCGTGTATCTATCCCTAAGGATGGACACAATGCTTCGACGGTGGGGCTCGATTAAATAAACTAGAAGATTTGTGACATCCGTTTGGTCTCGCGAACCAATTTTATAAGCCGACAAAATTCCCTCGCTTAATATGAAAACATTAAACGAGGTTTATATTACTCCGGGTTCTTTAAAATTCCCTATAAGGGCAAGCCCCTATAGTTAATTACATCTTAAGTGATGGGAATCACCTAAGAAAACTCTCGATAATAATCAATAATTCCGCTCTCAAGAATTTCAAAGTTTAAGATTTTTCAAGGATTGAAATTTGGAATTTCAATAGGGAATGGATCAAATTTGGAACATTTTGTTTTGGGAATCCAAAGGAAGAAAAGTAGGAGAAATCACAGATTCGAAGCGAACTTCGGTAATTTCCCGACTATCCTATTGTTTGGCTTGGATTTAGGGAAGTCCTAATATTTATTTAAATGTTTTGGTTTTGCCAATTTTAATTAATTAGGACTTATATTTGTATGATAAAATCACACAAATAGCCTCGAAGATGTGAGGGTTTATGTCGTATCGAACGACTACCTCAGAATCCTAAGACCGGTTAGGGCTTGATTTACATGACCCGATCATGCAAATGCCTAACAAAGGTTGAGGGTTTATGTTACACTAGGCAAACTACCTCGAAGTCCTATGGCTTTGTTGTTTAGTTCTAGGAAAGTTTTGTCGAAGTAGACTCGTGTTTCATTGATGACGATGCGCCGTGCCGCCCACCATGCTCCGAGCTCCTTGTTGTTGCAGAGGTTTAGTTTTAGAAATTATAAATCGGGGATGAGAAAAGTGTTTTGGTTTAGAGAAAATCTTGATTTCCAAGTATTTTTTATATTTTAATTAAAACAAATCTTAATGTTGATTATAACGACACCGGTTAAGATCCCACTGGCTCCATCCTTCCGCATCATTATTTTTATCTGATTCACTTAGTCCGGATGAATTTGCTAAACTTAACTAAATGAGTTCCACACTTTCATTTAGACCGTGGGAAATCCCGTTAGCAACACGTAGGTTACATCATCCGAGGTATTCCCGATCATCCAACGTGACATTTTAAATTAATCGTAATTGTAGTTTTGTGTTCTGTTTGTGATTAAATTTTGAGTTGTTTTATATTTTGAAATGTTGTGGCGGTGAATTTTATCTTGCAATGACTTTTAACTTAGTTTTGGTTTCAGTTTTAGGTCTATCCTAAAGGTGTGAGTTTTCATGCAACAGATTGTTTATCATGCAAGAAAAGTAAGTGTGATGCGATTAATGAAATCGCAAGAAAGTAAATTGCAATAAAGTAGATTGCAATAAAATAAAAGCGTACCTGGAGGGTCTTCCCGTCATCCCAAGCCGCACTTAAAACACAATTAGAATATTTAAGCAAGTTCCTAGGTAAAGCTAAGGGAAGGGTTATGGTTTTCTACCAAATTCCTAATCCTATACCTAGTCATCTCCTACGACGTCTAGGTTCTTTGTGTTTTTGTTTGAAGACGATTTTCTTCATCAAAGAATAATTAAGTCCAATTGTTCTTATAAATGTCCTATCATATTGAGGAAGTGCTTAAGAATAATCTTAAACATATTTTCAATATTTTCTAGGATTGTTTTAAGTCCATATGGGTTTAATTATACAAGTGAATTAATCGTCCGAGAATTCAAGTTTTGTTGTTATCTTGCTCAGTAAACTAGGACATTTGAATATCCTATAAGTGAAGTAACATTTCATTTAATGTTCTGTTTAGGAGTTATGATAACTAAAATTTTCAAGGGTAAATTGGTATTCAAATGATTCGATTAAAGTTAAAGGGTTTAGATTTGGAATAGTTGTTCAAGTTGCTTTATATTTAATTTCTTTCTGTTTTAGGTGATGTTATATTTAATTCAATTTAATTTAATTTAATTGAGTTTTAATTTAATTTAATTTAATTCAATTGAGTTTGATTTGATGTTAAATTAATTTAATTTGATTTGATTTAATTTTAATTTAATTTGATTTAATTTAATTTAATTTAATTTAATTTAATTTAATTTAATTTAATTTAATATGATTTAATTTAATTTATTTTATTTAATTTAATTTGATTTAATTTAATTTGATTTGATTTAATTTAATTTAATTTGATTTAATTTAATTTAATTTGATTTAATTTAATTTAATTTAATTTAATTTAATTTAAATTAAATTAATTTAATTTAATTTAATTTAATTTGACTTAATTTAATTTAATTTAATTTAATTTAATTTAATTTGACTTAATTTTAATTTAATTTTATTTTTAATTTTAATTGAAATTTTTTAAAAGAGTTTAATAATTTAATTTTAGTTTAATGATTAAGTCTTATAATATTTTAAATTTGAGTTATCATTTTAATTAAGAATTGAATATTAATGAGATAATTAATTTAAGGATTTTTAAATTAAAGAATAAATCTCTTCCTAATAATATCCCTATTTTAATAATTCCAATTTTATTATTCTTCCAAATTTAATCCATTATTTAATTAAAGTTTAATCATTTTAAAATTGCTTAATGGGTTTCTACCCTTTAATTATTTAAATTTCAATCATCCAAATCAGATTAGGATCAAACATTTTACTTGTTAATTTTTTATTAAACCTAAAGTTTTAATTAAGGGTTAAAAAAATTTAATTACCACTTTACCCTTTAAGCTTAATAATTTCATAACTCACTAAATTGAACTCAAATGAACTTGAAATTTTTATGTGACTTCACTCATATGTCAATAAAGACATGAGAGGAGAAAATGTAATTTTTCTGTATTTAATTTATTTATATAATTATTTTTGGTAGAAAATAGAGATTTTCAAGGAAAATTTAATAACATGATCAAGGGAAAGTTTCTGTCCTTAAGAAAATTAGGGGACATTCCTAATGACTAGAGGATCACTTGGACCAATTTTGGTGATTTTTTGAATTATATTATTTTTTTATTATAATTATTTTAAGTTTTGGAGTGTTAATTAATTTAAAAATAAAATAAATGTTGAAAAATGAATTTTATATTTTTCAAAAATCTCTCTGATATCAAGGAAATCAGAGAAGCAAATTTTGCAATTTTCTGATTTTTCTATGATTTATTATAATTATTTTAGTGAAAATGCTAGAAAATACATTTTTTTTTAATTTTAAAATTACCTTAAAGCTTTAAAATTTAATATCTCACTAAATAGACCTAAGAAAAATGTGGGATTTGTTCCTATGTGATTAAAATTCAAAATGTGACATTTTGGTGAATTTTATTATTTTTGTGATTTTTATTATTTTTTAATTATTAAAAATATTAAAATATTATTAAAAATCAACTTTTTTAGAAAATTAAAATTTTAATTTTCTTAGGTTCCCTGATATCGAGAGGCTCCAAAACCAATTTGGTGAATTTTTGAAAGGTATTTTAAAAGTTATGAATTTTTAAAGTTTAAAATGGCTAAGTGGCTTAATCAACCCAATTAGTGGGGCTAACCAAGTCCAATTGACCTCAAACTTTTATGGTGGATTCCTCCGATCCTAAAGGTCAGTGGAGAATTGATTTCAAGTCAATTTGATGCATGGTTAACTCTAATTAATTAAAGACCTATTTTGGGTGTTTAAGCCAATTAGGGTTGTTTTAAATGAACTAAGTCAAAACCTATTTTTCCTAGGGTTCTCTCGGTCATAAGAAACATCACCAAATTTTCCTAGAATTTATTTCACAACATGCTATTTATTGGAATTAAAATACTCAAAACAACAACATGAATTTGAAAAATCAATTACTTTTTATAGGGATGGCCTCCGACTTTGGAAAATTCAGGGAATGCTCCCAAATTCAGAGGCTTCAAAAGCCCTATGGTCTCATGCCATGGTGAATTTTATACATGCATGGAGAATTAAAAGTATGCAGAGAGTAAATAAATTATAAAAAATAAAATACTTGATGAAATTAAATGATTTCTTTTCCACATTATTCTCCTCTGTTCACTGAGCAAGAGGGTATTTTTATTTTATTTTTCTGATTTTTCTACAATACATAACAAAATAAACGATAATAAAATAAAAATAACAATAATGACATATAAATAACATAATAATCACATGATGCATACGATCTTAACACGACACAACCATCACAAATCACAACAATCACGACATACAACGACAATCCCGACCACAATACGGAACCAATACGATGTGATCGAAGCACAGGGATAGGCCTCCAGAACGTGGTTTATTTTTCCACTTTATAAAGACTGAAAATTACAACTTGGTTTAAAAATAAAAATAAATAAATAATAATAATAATAATAATAATAATACCCTTATGTAGTGAATGCATGGAGTAACCCAAATTTTACCCGATGTCACCATAGCCTTCGATTCGCATTCCAGACACAAAATCTAGTTTGAAAACTGGCAACGAACGGAAATCCAATTACGAACGAAATTTAAACATAAACGAAGCAAACCCACGAACCAAAACCAAAAACCAAATCCAAACACAAACTCAATCAAATCTTCCACAAATAAAAACATAAACTTTTCACAGCACTCCCATAAGTCCAAATCAAACTACCGATTGCCACCGATACAAATTCGAACCACACACAAACCCATACGCTGACCTACCGAACACTGTGTTCATTAAGCATAAAGGTATAGGTAGGATGAGTTGTAGCAACCTAACAAGTCTAAATGAGCCAGAGACAATTCACCGGGCTGTGAGAGGGAAGCGTGGACCTGCATCATGCGACCTTTTTTGGATACCTCGAAAGGTGTATTAAACTTAATATGTACGCTTAACGAAACCATCTGCGATTAAATTAGAAAGTTCATTGAAACAAAACATAGAAATTCACATAGACATCACAGACTTGGTAGACAACCGAGGATCTTTACATGGACATAGGATTGAGTAGTTTCTACTTGTTAGTCCTACTTACTACTGTTTTTATGGCATGCTTTAATTTGCAAAATTATAAGCATACATGCGATGCAATAAAGTTTCAAGTGGTGGAACTTGAAGACTCACCAGAGATACACTTTTACGGTTTAATAATTTACTTACCTGTCTTGTACTTTACTTCTCTTGATTGTTAAACAAGAATGACACCGCATGAAAACTAAAATCTTAGGATAGCCACAAAGCTGATACTCGAAATTAAATTAAAAAGTCACAACAAGATAAAATTCACCGCCACAACATTCAAAATATAAAACAACTTAAAATTAATCCACCAAACGAGAACAACAAAACTACAACAACAACTAAATTAAAATGCCTCGTTGGATGATCGGGAATACCTCGGATGATGTAACCGGCGTGTTGTAGGTTTCCCGGTCTAGTAAGTGTGGAACTCATTCGGTATAGTTTAGCAAATTCATGCGGACTAAGTGAATTCGATGAAAATAACGGTGCCGGGATGACGGAACCGTGGGATCTTAATCGGTTGTTTAATCAACTTTAAGATTTGTTTTTAATTAAAACACCAGATTACAAGACTTTTCTAAACCAAAAAACTTCTCTCACCTCCGATTTTCACCTTCTAAAGGCGGAACACATTGCAACAACAAAGGAGCTTGGAGCATAGTGGGTAGCAACGTCATCTTCTTCGACGATACGAGTCTCGCCGGCTAAACCATTCTAGCATTAAACGGTAGCCGTAGGACTTCGGCGTGTTGCCGTCTGGTAAACCCTCTTATCATCTTTTGAAGCACGCACCCGGTGCATTGTAAGCCTAAACTCGTCTAGGTTTCCAAGGTTGTCATCCCGATATGACATAAACCCTCGAATCTTTCGGGCTATTCATATGATCGACATCGAATGAATGTAAGCCACAAATAATAAAATTGACGAGGATGAAATATAAATTAAATCTTTTCTAAGCGGGAGGCAGACAATAGGATAGCTTGGAAAACACAGTTCTTCTCCGAATCTGTGTTCTTCCCTAGTCTTCTTTTCTTTAGACTTTAATAAAACGAAATGTTACGAAATTTGAACCATTCACTATTGAATTCAGAATAATTCACATTTTGTTGAAAGAAATCACTTACCTTTGAAGTCATGAATATAATTATTTCCTGATCTTTATCAAGAGTTTTCTTAGGTGACTTCGGTTGTCTAAGATGTAATTAACTATAGGGGCTTGCCCTTATAGGAAACCTAAAGACCCAGTTAATATAAAACCCATTTAATCCACTTATATTAAATGGGGGAAATTATCGGCAAACATACAGGTTTCGCAGACCAAACAGATGTCATAGTTTTCTTTAGTTCATTTGATTGAGCCTCATCCTCAAGTTTTGTGTTCATCCTTGGGGATATATACAAAGTTCGAGGTATAGTGCTCTTTCATTCAAACTTTGAAAAATATGAGATGGGTTTGACTCCATATTTTCTAAACTAAATTATAATTAAATTAAAATTGTCATGCAGCGGGGCGATGGGACTTCGATTTCAGCGACTGGCAGCTTCTAATGGGCAACCCCAACTAAAAAACATATATTTAAAACTTTTTATACGCCAACAGGGAGTAAAGTGAGTGATTGCTTCTTCATCTTTGTTCCAAGGAGAGAATCTAGTGTTGCAAGGAAGAGAAAAGGAATCAAGGGGACTTTGAAGGAATTTGCTTGCGGGAAAGAAAGAGATAAGTTGTATTTACTAATGTAGTTGCTATGACACTTCTTTTATATATAAAATCCATGTGTTTTTATATCTTCTCCATGGTTAGTGAGTAGTCTCCTTTGCCTTTCTACTTGCATGAAGTAATTATGATGTGGTGATGTGGAAATGATGTGCCCTTTAAGTGTTATAAAAGTTGTGATGTTTCTTTTAATTTTGGAACTTAATTTACTTTTCAATCCGGCCAATTGAATTGTTAAAACATGTTGAGGAACATTAATTCTAAAAGAATTGAATGTTTTCTGACAAGAATGAAGAAACCATTTAATGTCGAGTGAATCGATTGCGTAGTTCATGGGGATTAAATGCGAATAAATAGTGAAATGAGTTTTGATGGACTTCAAATTGGAGGTTTCATGGTGATAGAATGGGATCCCCAATTTGGTGTAAGATTGGTAACTAAAGCTTATGGTTAGCCTTCGGGTGAAGGGGTGAGTGGGGCTGTTTCCGAGAAGTGAGAGGCCGTATCCTCGACCTAGTCTTAGATTTAGTAATTAAACTTAAGATATGACAATGTTCTTTACTTACTTGGAAGAGGAGGTACTCTTTTAAAGGTAAAGAAGCAAATATGCTCCTATTTGACACAACACAAATAATTACCATTCTTCATCATCCGCACATAATAATCTTTATGCAGGAAGAAAGACACTTTTCATATAGAAGTATCTTATAAATCACATAAGTTAGTGCGTTTGTTAGTTAATATAGTTCAATAATTACAAGTAATTGTAGTAGCTTTATTATACTTTGCATTAACTAGTGGTAGTACACTTAAGTCATTGTTACATTGGGTATTGGATTTAGTGCTATATTATACGATTTAAAGAACGTTCACCTCCATGTGGGATCGATAACCAGGACTGCATTAGAGCCCTGTATTACTTGATACGATACAAATACGTGCGTTGAATTTGTGACTTTACTAAATTATTCTAAATATATATAAATTCGACTTCATAAATTCTTGCTTAATATATAAAGTTGCGGTCAATACTTGAAATGTTATGGGCAGTGTAGATGGGATAGATGGGAGATGGAGTCGATGAGGAAAGAGTTGAATGGGTCAGCATATCAAATGGATTGATGTGTTAAATATGGGCTATTGTGTTGAATATTGTTAGATGGTTTGAATATGGTTGATGGGAGTAATGAGGTTATTTATTAAATGGGTTGGATAGTTAGGTATAGATTGATAGCCCAAATGATGGTCTACATGCCAAAAATGGGCTAATAATTTAGATCTTGGTCAATGGAAAAGGATATGACAAATGGATCACCAAATTGTAAAAATGAAAGGGCTTATATTTTAGATTTAGATCAATCTAAATCAACAAAACATCCTAAAATGATATGGAGGTTTACCTGAAGTGAGTCCAAAAATGAAGTCGACAACTCTGTGACCCAATATACCTAAACATGACAGACTATAAATGCTCAGAAAGATAGTTAGGATTACGAGGTGGTGCAATGTCCACTTTGATAATTGTAACTTTTTAAATTCTACCAGTTCGCATGGAGTTGAATGATTTTGAAAAGCGCAATGAATGGTAGGCGTGATTCTTATGATGTTAGACTCGGTCTTACTAGATGGATTCAATATTTAAAAATGCATCAATATCTCACAGAATGTGGTGGTCATCATTGTTTCTTCTAGCTTACCTCCTTGTAAGAGCATGAAAGGCCTCTACTTCATTGGTAGTTTGCATGTACTAGGGCCAAAAGCTCCAAAAAAAGATATTGATGCATATCTTAGGTCTTTAATTGAAGAGTTAAAATTTTTTATTTCAAAATCTTGTGCTTAGATATGATTCTTTTATGGGGCCTATACATATATACCACACCTAACATCTAAAGTATAATTTTTACATATATACCGCCATTATTAAATAAAAAATATAGTTAATATGAAATAATTATGAAGAAAATATTGTTATTACTAGAGGTATCAAAAGTTTTAGGAAAATTCAAAAAATAAAGTGCAAATTTATGTCGTCATGCTCTATATTCTATTCACCTTTGCGCTCGTTCGTTGAGCTTCTGGGACTTTAATTGCATACCTAGAATGGCCGAGCTGATTCTTTAGACTATTTCCATGATTTCAGTTGCAGTTTTATACAGTCGTAGAATTAATTAATGCACCTTTTTTCTCACGATTCATGAGAAATCCTCTTTTACATTTACTTTACATTAAAGAGTGCTTGTCAATATTTATTTAATATCGAAAACTGCAGAAAGAATAATGACAGACGAATTTAGGAGTGCAAATTGTTTACATATGCACATAAATACAGGCATTTAGAAGATCAAATGTATGACATCAATGCCTTGACTTACATAATTACTAATTAGTAATAATTCGTTTTCTGAAAAGAAAAAAAAAAACTTTTATCAAGTTTTTCGTTTTATACCAGCATCAGAGGTGCTTCAGTTGAATTTCTTCATATTATTACTTCTATATCTATCTCACTTGAATGCTTTCATTGCCTAAAACCTAATTGCCTATAATTAATCTTCTCGGCTATTTATTGAATGAAATGCTAGATTGGGTAAAAAACAACATTTAAGAGAGTCCTTTAGTTTGTTTCTTCTTTGTCGAGTATAGATCATGTGAAAGATGCCTCATAAAGTGAGAAAATAAAGGCAAAATAAGTAAAGTCATGCACACCTGATATTGGCTTTAGTACACGTTTAACGATATATAATACAGGTTAAAAATAAATTTTGAATTAATCGTCTTACCATTTCACCGTAAATTATGAAGATATTCCACTTTTTTACATAGGTTGAATTTTCATTTCAATGAAGAGTGTTTGTAGTGTTGAATTTAGATTTATCAGGTGAAACCTTTAGAATGAAACGTATTTGCCCCAGTGATAGGAGGGGAAGAGAGAGTGGGAGAGAGAACAGCAATACTTGTGTTGTTTGGGTCAAAGTAAGTGTTCTGGGGGCTCTGAGACTAGTTCATTTAATATTTTGATTACAAGAGAGGGAATAAAATGCCTAATATATGTTTAGTTCTATTTACAAAAAATAGAAAGGATCAAAGATAAAAGTACAACATTACCTATACTTGAAAGAGGGTGGTACAAGTTACTTTTGTTATTTTATCTATCAAATTTTGCCGCCTGCCAGACAATGGTCCGTAGGCTACAGTTGCTAGATGCGGTCGCCAGGCTGCAATGAGCCTCCCGTTCTTTTGTTCAGTTTCGGACTTACCGGACCTTGCTACGGTCATATCTCATCAAGATCTAAACCCACATTTTTTTGACATATAACTCCGATATTATAGAGTAGCCTTTGAAAATACTAAAAAGCAAAATGAAAAAAAATCTTATGGATTTCTCATGACCGATTGCAGATCAAAACCTCCTCAACAATTTTCTGCAGTTCAATAAATACATAAGACTGAAGTCAAAGTTAGAGAAGCAAAAGAGTATAATCGAACTCGAATCACAGTGTATTTAAGGCCCGTTGATCAATCTTAAACTCAGCACAAGTTTGGGCTAACTTTAGTTCGTCTATCAAGCTTAGATGTTCATGCGAAGTCACGAGATTTTGCTAGGTGGCTCGAGTCCCGAGAAAAAGTCGCTACGATAGAATGATAAAAAGGATCAGTGTCTTTAAAATGTAAATGTTGTTGTCATAGGCGCTCCTTGAAGAAGGCATCTATGAGGCTAGTGGTAGGAGTCTAAGATGAACAAAAAGTAACGATGCGAGCTTGCTGAAGTGGGCTTGAAAGTATCATTTGCAGACAAAAGTTAAAGCTTTTGGATGTCAGTTTTTTCGTGGTAATGTCACGACCTCTCTTGTAAGACCTACAAGGTACAACCATAGCAAAAAAAATAATAATAATAAAAGGAAAATGAGAGAGCCAAGGAGTGTTAGGGCTCTCAGATTTTACTATAATAGATTTAAAAGCCAAAAAAATCTCTTTTAAAATAGTGTCTTTACTATTTATTTGTATGGTTTTGGACAGCAGTAGTAGAGGGGGATGCACGCTATACAAAGGGTGGGCTGACGCCCACCTTAATTTTTAGATTTTAATGAATATTGGTGAGAATTGTAAGTATTTCACCCCCTCAAATTATTCTTTCGCCCAAGTAGTGCTGGAAATGAAGAATGTAACTAGAGCATGAGCTTGACCAAATTATCGAGACGACCAAGCAAATTAATTTGAATAAATATTTGGACGCAGTGCACATCAAAAATGTGTCAACAATAATCTTAAAAAATCTGTGTGTCGACAAAAAAGATGCCGTAGCGGTCCGGGACCCACCAGAGTCAGTTTGAGCACCCGCTTTTATCTGCTCGGCTCTTCTTAGTCGGACGAAAAGTAATCCTCTGGAGGACGAAACTGGACTATTTTCTCAAAGGGCCACCGATACGAACCTCTTGTGAATGAATCCGCTGAGTTTCTCGAAGTAAGGCAGTGAGATGACAAGAACCGCCGAGATCTTAGGCGAGCAACTGGCTCCTCCCGGTCGACCTTTCAGCCATAGCCATCTGGGTTATGACTCAGCAAATCATTCTTTCGATCCATATCACGATCTGGTTGGGCGCCATCTCAGACTCTCAAGCATTTCATTATGTATTGGCCAAATTACCCCATAGTTGTACCTACTTTACTAAGGATACATAATGTAATCTTTTAAGCATCGTCCCTATAAATACAGGGTTCGTTTCATAAATAAAGGTTATGCAGTTTTCTATTCATTAATGTGATCTCTCTGCTCTTTTCCTCTCTTTCACACTCTATTTTTTAGACGTGTATATCAGACAGATTTAAAGTCAAAATCTTAAAAGGTTTGGAGAGTGTGGAGTAATGTCATCGTCAAGAAAAGGAACACAGTTGTCACAACAAGAGGATACTTACCAGAGAGACATAGCCAATGCGAAGAACACCTGAGAAGGCATGGATAAATTTCTGTGACAGGAAATACAAGAGTTGAGAACCCAGATAATGAATCAGGTGTTAGGACAGATCGTAGAAGTCCTGAGGGCCATAACGACTCTATGAGGTGATCAGGCCCTTTGAGGACATAACCGTTCTCAGGAGATGATGTCGGAGCTTAATGGATGAAGGCTGAAGCACGGTCTCGAGAGAGCTTATGATTCACAGTACCAAGATAGTTTTGGATTTGCGTAAGTGGAGAGATGATATGTCTTGTAGTGTACTAAATTTCATTTATATTTAGCACTTTTTTTAATGAAATTGTATTTTGAAGAAATGTATTTTCATGTTTATCTTACAGGTATAACTAGTAAGATATTTTGAGTGGATGGAGCTGAAATGGAGCAAAATGGAGGCAAAATGGAGGACTAGGGTAATTCCAGCACTCTAGCATCAAGGTGCCAGACCTGGGCGCCAAGGCGCTCAACCTTTGGGCCTTGGCGCCAGCCTAGTGGCGCTTAGGTGCTAGAGTCCTCACAGCAAACCAAGAAGGTTACGCCTAGGCACCGCAGACTAAGAGCCTATGCACCGCAGACTAAGCACCTGGACGCCAGAAGTGTCGTAGGCGGTTTTAGCACAAAGCAGGGGGTTATTTGATGGATTTGGACAGTTTGAAAGATGACTTTTGGCTACTTTTTGGCATTTCTAAGTCTGGGAATCCTCAATTGATGTCAGGATGATGTTGGTGGAAGTCTTAAGAGATTGGAGAGGGGAATTTGAGTGAATTCTGTAAGGGATTTGTATCAGCATTGCCAGGATCAGTAGAAGGCTTTGTTGAAGGGATTTACATCTCTTTCTTAGGGGATAAAAGCTAAGTACAGTGTTTTGATTGTCATGTACATGATTATAAACACATACGTGATTCTAGCAGTCTAAGGCACTAGACCTTGGCGTCAAAGTGCTCCACCTTGGGGCCTTAGCGCCAACCTAGTGGCGCTTAGGTGTCAGAGTCCTCCCATCAAACCAAGAAGGTAGCACCTAGGCACCGCAGAATAAGTGCCTAGGCGCAGCTTGTTGAGAGCAGTTTTAGCACGAGTCAAGGATTTATATGGCAGATTTGGACGGTTTGGAAGGTGACTTTTGGCTATTTTTTGGCATTTCCAAGTCCAGAAATCCTCATTTGATGCCGGGATGATGTTGGTAGAAATCTTAAGAGATTGGAGAGGGGAATTTGAGTGAATTATGTAAGGGATTTGTATCAGCATTGTTAAGACCAGTAAAAGGCTTTGTTGAAGGGATTTACATCTCTTTATTAAAGGAGAAAAGCTAAGTACAGTGTTTTGACTATCATGTACGTGATTATAAACACATATTAGTGAATTTTCTTTGATTCAATGATGTTTTCTATGGTTTTAAACATGCTTTGTAAATCGAATTCCTGCACATTTCTTGTGTGATTATTAAGTAGAACTTATAGAATTTTGAATGCTATAGAATTGTTTTTTCTTATTTAAATGTGATGAGTATTCTAACAGGCTTCAATTACATGTCATACTAGCCATATGAATTGCTAAAATTAATTGTGTACTATTACGATGTGAAAGAGCAGCTTTGAAATTACTAGAATACTCATATAGTTTGATAGGCTACGGTGAAGTAGTCAGGAGGCAATGCAAATATATGGAGCTGTGCTGTAGGGTTTGAACATGGAGTTTCTAGGGTGACCGCCGGAAGTAAGAACCAACCTTGAACCCTACTTATTTATGCACTTGAGAAAGGATAAATAGATTTATGCTCCTATTTATAATATATAAATTATGATTCCTAGTAGTCGCATCTCTGATCTACCTAGAAATCACATGAGAAAAGTACTTTTATGAGTCTTGAATTTAACCTAATCAATTGATCTAGATAGGTTTAGCTTTGTCATAAAATCTTAACTTAGGAGTAGCTGCTAGAAAAATATTCTCTCACGACATTACAAACTAGGACCTGAAAGTAGTAGACTAAGTCGCCTTGAGGTCTTCACTGTGTTCCATATTAGGATCGACATTTCAGACTTCAGTAGAGCCACATATTACTAAAATGATATGTATACTTGGGTGAGAAACCCAGTGAGTAATAGTAACTAATTTAAATATCTTAATCAATTTGTTAGGGAGCATATCATGTTTATAGTGTTTTTACCAAGACTTATATAAATCGTGATAATCGACGCTCCATTACCGAGAGAGGAAGCGATGATAAGAAAAACTTATGCAAAATATTAGTTGAATCTGTACGACTTAGATTTGAAATTTATAGCGTTATTGTCTAGTGAGTTTAGTTTATTTGTGTCAATTTAAAAGAAATCCAAAAATACAAAAATAGTTTTGGAGTGCTTAAATTGTCAGATATCTTTCTTATTAGTTAATTCTTTATAGTTGAATATGCAGTTCAAGAGCTACAGACGTTGAACCTTACGACTCAAAACTAGAGAGAACTGCTAGTAGGATTAGGAAACATAAAAGACTCCAAAAATTGTTGTAGAAATGGCGGATCAACAAGTTAATGAAGATTCAATCTTGGATCATATTGCTAGTAGACCTTTGAGGGATTATGCGAACTTTACAATGGATGAGATTCACTAAGATACAAACCCCCATCATAGAGACTAATACCAGTGAAATCAAGTGAGTAATTATTCGAATGTTGCAAAATAATTAATTTGGAGGTTTCCCCATCTACGAAGACCCTAACTTATATTTAGTGACTTATTTTAAACTTTGCGCTACATTTTAGTATAATGGTGTCTCTAATGATATTGTTAGACTTAGACTTTTTACCTTTTCACTGAGGGATAAAGCCAAAATGTGGCTTAACTCATTAGCACCATGTTCAATCAAAATGTTGGGGATTTAACCTAGAAATTTCTAGCAAAGTATGTTCCACCATCTAAAACCGCATAGTTGAGGAATGATGTCATGTCATTATGACAACATGAAGACAAATCAATTATGACACTTGAGAATGATTTAAAGAACTTCTAAGGAAGTGTTCACATAACGCATTACCTGATTTGCTTATTATTCAAACCTTCCATAATGGATTAGTCGGATCTACAGAGAAATCATCGGCACTGCCGTTGGAGGTTCGCTTATGTAAAAAATAGATGAAGATGAGATTGCCGCGAACAACTTTCAATGGCCTTCTGAAAGAGTAAACCCCAAGAGGGTAGTGAATATTCATGGAACATGTGCTGACTATTTTAACTTCTCAGGTAGCAGCTATTATGAGAAAGCTAGACCAATACGTAGTGAGTTATCTTGAGGACGATTCTTGAGGAAAATTCATTTGGACATTTGGTTGATACTAACTCTTTTGAAACAATCCATGCAGTAAGAAATTGCAGAATAAACCATATTCTAATTATTACAACCCGAGTAGGGAGAATCACGCGACTATAAGCTTGGATTAACAATTTTGAAGGAGGAAACTAATCATGGGGATATAATCGAGTTAGTCGTTAAGGTAATTGGAATAACACAACAATTCTAACTTTGGACCTTCCTTTCCTCTTGGATTTAACTCTAACCTATAGTTCGGAGAATTTATCATTAAAGAGTGGTTGTTATTCAAATGAGGATAGCTGCGAAGCCAATGGGCTACAATAAGGAATTTAAAGAGAATCCGTAAGGCAATTATTAACTCACTTTCAAGCCAATTGACCACGTAACTCTTTCTAGCAACGCTGAAATTAACCTAAGGAGAAGAATAGTGAGCAATTAAAGATGTCAAACTAAGAAGTGGAAGAGATGGAGAATGAAGTTCAAAAAGATATTGAGGTTGAGAATGAGACTGTGGAAACTAAAAAAATCTGAAGAACATGTTTCTAAGGATTTGGAAAAACCAATCTATGTTACTAAGATTAACTTAGATAATCTTAGCAAGGATATGATCGTATACTTATTGATACCAAACCTCCTCCTACTGAAAGCTTACTTAAATGGGGATCTTATGGAGGTCCCTTACATTCAGGATTATTGTTGTTGATTTGCAGATGTTTTTTATCCTGGTTATTTCACTTAATTTTGGCTTTTGCACTTCTTCTTCCGCCATAGTCCCCTTCCTGCATGTGGATTTTCACTGCTGGATGCTGCCATTTGGTTTCTGAAGTCACGGAATGCATGGTTTCGCCCATCTTCTTCCCTTTGTTTATGGTTTTTTGGTAGCAGCGCCCATCATTGGGTCTTCCTGGAGTTTTGAATGCATGTTTCATGGAGCTATCACGAGTGGCAGTTGCCTTTTCTTTTGTTTTTCTGCACCTTTATTTCTCTTGCAGGTTTTTATGATTGGGAGGAGTTTTCTTTCTGTCCAGTGGAGCTTTTCTTTGTCTTGTGTGCCTCTTTATGAGGCCTTTTCTGTTTTTTGTTGTTTCTTCATTTGTAGTTTTCTATCTGGCGTGAATTTTGATATTTGGGTTTCCCTCTCTTATGTTGCTTGGGAGTTTAAATGCTTCATGCTCTGCGTTTGAGGTTTTGCTACTACGGAGGATTTTTGTGGAGCATGGGTGATGGACTACGGCTCACATTGTACGCACCACCTATTCTTTGTGGGGTTATTTTCTCATTTTGTTATACTTGTTTATTTCCTTTATATATGTATTTTTGGAGTTTTTTATGTGTGAGTTGTAATGTGGCTAGTGGAACCCCTAGGGGTGAGTTAAAATTGTATTTTTTTTGTTTTATAGACCAGGGATCCACCAACCCTCCCTTTTTTGTACCTATTTATTCTATATCAACATGTAGGGAGCCACAAGTGCTCTTTCCCTTAAAAAAAATAATAAAAAAAAAATAAAAACATAGATAAACCACCACTTCCACTTCGTTAAAGACTTAAACAGCAGAAGCTAAATTTCAAAATTTCTAGAACTATTTAAGAATTTAATGATTAATATTCCTTTCATTGATGCTCTGGAGAAAATGCACAATTATATAATGATTATGAAGTATATCTTTAATAAGAAGAGTAAGTTTGCAGGTCATGTGATAGTTGCACTTAGTGAGGAGTGTAGAGCTATAACTTAGAAGAAACTTCCTCATAAACTTAAGGATCTTAGGAGCTTTACTATTCCCTGCAAAATTGGAGAAAATTTTCATGGAGAAGCATTATGTGATCTTGGAGCAAGCATTAAACTCATGCCTTTATCCATCTTTAAACATTTAGATTTTTGAGAGGTGGCTCCTACCACTATAACCCTACAACTTGCTAATTGATCTATCACTTATCTAAAAGGGGCTATTGAGGATATTTTAGTGAAAGTGGATAATTTTATCTTCCTTATTGATTTCATTGTGTTAGATATGGAGGAAGATAAGAAAATTCTTATTATTTTGGGTAGTCCTTTTCTAGTTACTGGTCGTGCCATGATAGATGTGCAAAAAGAAGAGTTGACCATGCATGTGAATGATTAGGAGTTCACTTTAAATGTCTTAAAAACTATGAAGTATCCTTTCGAGTTGAAAGATGATGCTTGTTTCTTTATGGATTCGATTGATTATCCATGTTGTAGCCATTTTTGAGAAACTCATGAACTTAAACAAATAGAGCTAGATTTAGATGAAGAAGTTAACGAAGAGAGATCTTCTAAGAGGCAATTATTTATAATTACTGAATGACACATTCTGTGGTATGCTGACATGGTCAATGATTTTTTTAGTTATGTTATGCCATATGAACTAGCATACTATTAATGGAAATTGTCGGGCTGACGATGCTAATGCTTCTTGGGAGGCAATCCAAGGTACGTATGCGTTTGTTTGATTGTGAGTTATATGTGATTATTTTTAGTGTGTTGTGTACACTATTGTTGTGGAGTGAATTTTTTTATGTTGTTTGTGGATAAATTCAGTAATTGTAGTTTTCTTGTTGCTACTGCTGCTGATGTATTTTCCTTTTAATTTTTGTAATGGATATTTTGATTGTTTCTGTTGTAATATTATAATATTTCTGGAAAAAATTTTTTAGTGTTTTTTATTATTTCGATGTTGATATGTTCACTATTAGCTAGACTTTCTTCAATTCAATGTTCATCTAGCATGTGTAGTATAGATTTAATTTTTATTGCATACTACTCTATCTTTATGACTATGATTGGAAAATGTTTCTGATAGGCATATGGGATAGAATTTATTTCTGTGCTTAGGTTTTTCTTCCTTCATATATTTCTTGTATTAAATGTTATACATGTTATTAATTAAGTTTGAGGGGAGAAAAATCAGTTAAAAGATTAACTTTTTGTCCTCGATAGTTACATAATAAATTGATATCACTTTAGAATGACTTGTGGTATGTGGTGTTACCTTTAGTGTACTATAATTTTGATTTTGAGGATGTTATTGAAAACGTGAATTTGAGATTTTGCAGAGCAAAGGACTGTTTGGGGATTGAGGTATTTTGTAGGAAACATAAAGGAAAATGATTTTACTATTTATGGTAAAAACAAATTGTACTATTGAAAAACTAGGATTCATAGATTTACATTATATAAGAATAGAGGCTCTACTAAAACCTATTGTGAAACTAATACTCACAATTACCAAATGAAGGAATGTGATGAGTTTTTAACTTTAGGAGGACGATAGTTAAATTAAAAACTTTTAAATGCTGATCCAGATATAGTAATCCTCACATAAAAGTAGAAAGGATTGAAAATGATTCTAAAAGATAAAGAAAAGAAAGAAAAAATTAAGATAAAAGTAAAAGAAATGAAAAGTGAGGAAAATTTTGAGGAGAAGCCTAATTGAAAAGTGATTTCACTTGTACCTTCTTAAAGGATAAGATCAGATACAATCCTAAGCATGTTCTTATTTCGTAAAGCATTAGTCAAATCTTTACTAATAGAGTGATTAATTTTTTTCTTTTATACTTTCTAGGAATCCCAACTTTAACAAACTACAATTAATTTTGAAATTGATAGAAAATCAGAATTCCTATGAATATAAGATATTTGTATACCTTAATTTTCTTTGATTCACTAGAATTTCTCTTATGTTGCAATATGACATTCCTAAGGCGAAATTGTAGGAAATCCTAAAGAAACCCACTAAAAATGAACAATCTTGGTTTTTAGAGTTATAGTGTTACTTGAGGACAAGAAACATTTAAGTATGGGGTATTTTGATGTGGCTCGTAGCATGTTAAATTTCCTTTATATTTAACACTTGTTTTTGATGAAATTGCACTTTAAAGAAAAGTATTTTCATGTTTATCTTGCAGGTATAATAGGTAGGAAATTTGCAATGGATTGGAACTGAAATGGAGGCAAAATGGATCACTTGGGTAATTCCAGCACTCAGGTGCCTGGGCGTTAGACCATGGCGCCAACACGCTCCATGATGCACCAAAAATATGTTTGTTTTTTAATATAAATTTTGTACTCATTTTTTATCATATTGCACTTTAATGGAAGATTTTTTTCATGTTTTACTGCATGTATTATGATGTTAAGAAATTGGAGCAAAAAAGAAGCGAAAAATATGAACTAATTTGGAGCGAAAAAAAGAAAAAACCAGAACTTTGAAGTTGTGGCGCCGACAACGCATTTTCTCAGAGAGCTGGGAATTAAATGATGCAATAGGCCACCGACGACGTCCTATTGGTCGCCGACAACACGCAATGTCGGTGGAGGCCAGATTCAATGTATTTGGATGACTTTTAGAGAAGTTGCGAAGCTGACTCTTGGAAAATTTGTTCTAGACTATTTAACTTATTTGGGCTCATAATTAGTGTTGTGTGTGGGTGTTTTTGTAAGTGAAGTAAATTGTGTAAGTGGAGAGGGAAGTCTTTACAGAGAGTTTGGAGTCTAGGGTTTGGTTTTTAGTGTTGTTTTAATAGTATGCGAAAACCTTTAATTCATATTTGTGTATGCGTAGTTTTGGATGCGAAGGTTTATTAACTTACGATTCAGAATTAAAACGTACTATTAGAAAATTTTGAAAACAACAAAAAAATTTAAAAATTTGAACAAAATAGAAAACAATCTAGATAACCAAAGACATGAAAATGAACATCAACCTAGACCCCAGAAGTATGCTAAATCTGACGGATAAAATTATTAACTATTAAAAGGTACAATGATGTCATGGTACAAACAGCTTTGCTATTATCAAATGGTACAAAATAATTAATTTGGTGGAACACTAGATGAAGATCCTAACTTACATCTTTCTTGTTTTATAGAACTGTGTGCTACATTTAAATATGATGGAGTGTCGAACGATGTTGTCAAACTTAGACTTTTTCCTTTCTCATTAAGGGAAAATGATAAGCGTGATTAACTTCGTTAGCATTTGGATGTTATCGAACTTGGGAAGCATCACAAAATTTTTTGTAAAATATTTTCCTCCATAAAAAACTACTCGACATAGAAACGATATTACATCTTTTGTCGGTTTGAAGGGGAATCGGTATGAAGCTTGGGAAAGATTTAAAGATCTCCTTAAGAAGTGTCCACATCATGCTTTACCAGATTGGTTAATAATTCAAATATTTTATAATGGATTAGTGGAATCTCTTATATCAATTATTGACACTACTGATGTCTTTTGTTGCTAACGTAAATTAATATTTAAAAAATGTTTTCATTTCGGATTATAATAAGTTTAATATCGAAACGGCCAGCCTTTAGCAAGTATACATATGACTCAGTAATAGAGACTCTAGTAGAAGGTAATAAGTTATCGATCCCGAAGGGAAGCAAGCCTTATGTAGTAGCATAGAAATTCAATATTCAAATTTGCAAATCACTAAAAGTAAATACTAAAATTACTAACGATTAAAGAGGCAAGAGAATTTAAAATTATTAGAGAACTTTCTAAGTTCATATTAATTAACTAATACTACACGAAGATTTGAAATGTATGGTTCAAATATTGAGGAAGTGTCCTCCCCCTTACAATAATATTTTGGTGAGTGAATAATATATATTAGTTTAATATATATATATTTTAAATAGGAAGCGTCACTTATTCTTTACCCTCTTCTGAGCGTTATAAAGAACATTGGCTAATCCTAGGTTTAGACCCTAAATCTATGGTTAGGCTTAGAGGATATTGGCTCTCACTCCAGAGCTCCCACTTCCCTTCAGCTTAAGGCTAACTCTCGCTTTAACACTAGGAAAAAATTGTGGATTTTAAGTACGTAAGCACTAAAAATCTCAGTGCCATACTATTTAAATATATTTCCATGTTGTTGCATGACCACATGAACTACATCACTCATTCATGGAAATTGAATGTAATCTTCACTTTTGTTGTAGAAAGCATAGCACATTTTGGATCGTATGTTTCGAAAATGTATTTCTTTCAAATTCGATTATTGAGATCGAAAAGTAAATGTATATCGAAGAAAAAATCATCACAATTTATATTAACAACATGTACATCCCGTCTAAGCATCAACCTACCACCATTTATCATTGCAAGTAGAAAGATAAAGAAATCTACTCAGAATTCATGAGGAAGATGCAAAAAAATAATGATTTTATATATAAAAGCAAAGTCATACAAACTATGAAAGGTAAATACAACTTATCTTAATTTCTTATCCAAGAAAATCTCTTGAAGTTCCTTTGAATCTCCTTCTTTCTTTACAACAACACACAATTCTCTCTTGGAATAGCAGGGAAGAAGAAATCTCTCACTTTCTCGCTCCTCCTACAACTCTTTGGAGAAAAATCCCTATCAAAACAACACTAAAAACCAAACCCTAAATTCTAAACTCTCTCTAAAGACTTCCTTTTCACTCACACACACTTTTATTCATGTACAATGACACACACACTCTTTAAGACTCTCCAAAAATCTCAATTCTAGCATCCAAAACTAGTTAAAATAGTCTAGAAATGAATTTCCAAAGAGTTTCCACAAGAATCCCTCCAAAATTCATGCAAATACATTTCATCTGGCCTCTACTGATATTGGGCACCGTCGGCACTGGATATGGCGCCGTCGGCGGCGCCTATCACACCAATTAATTCCAGGTTCTTTAGAAAAACATTATCAGCGCTGGTTTTGGGTGTCGTCAGTGCCGGTTTGGGCACCGTCGGTGCCAGAACTTCAAAAGTCTGGTTTTTGCCTTTTTTTCGCTCCAAATTCGTTCCTTTCCACTTCTTTTTGTTCCATTTGCCTAAAATCATCATACCAACAACAAAGCATGAAAAATTCCTTCCATTAAAATGCAATATAGCAAAAAATGAGTCACAAAATATATATGAAAAATCAAACCTATTTTTGGTGCATCAAAATCCCACGAGCTTATCCCTGTACTTGTCTCAGTAATGTTTTTACCACATAAAAATATGGCTCTTTGTAGTGAACTTTACCTAATGATTACTATGATTATTTATTTAAAAGAATATAATAGCAAGAATTTAAGAAAGATTTTTAATAACTTAGGTCAAACTTATAGGTATAAGAACATTTAGTAATCATGTCTAAGAGTTCTAGCCTCATATTTATTTTAAGAATAATCATAATTGTCACATTAAGGGTGCTTTGAAGTATCATATGAAAAAGAGGTTCATGAAAACTCTATTGTTAAGGATACTAATACTTTACTATAAATTCAGAAATGGAAGTAAGCTCTTACTTTAAGTTGATTCAAATGAAGCCATTTATTCATTAGGCATTTCATTATGCTTCTCCTCACATATATTTCTCTTGTTCTTTTCTTTTCCTTTTTGGGATTTCTTTTCAATCCTCTCTCTTTTTTTTTTCTTTTTTCTTTTACTTTTCATGTGAGGATTACTATAGCTGGATAGCCTAATTTTGAACTTCACTCTCATCTTTTTAAAGTTGGAACTTGAAACATTTCTTTAATTTATAAGTTTTATTAGCTTTTTAATGTTTCATCATAGAGTCACAATCCTTCTTGACTAAAACCTACAAGACTCTTAACATTTCAAAATACAATCTTCTTTACTTTAAATAGTTAACTATAATATAATCCTCTTATATTAATATCTTAACCCATAAAGTTAACATTCATTACTAAAACCTTCCATTCAAATCTATTATAGTATTTAAATAAAATAAAAAAATTAGTGATCTAAAGTTAAGCTCATATACTTCAAGTCATGTTAAGATAATTTTGAAAATATATTTTGATTGAGAACAAATAAAAGTTAATTTTCCTCCCCGAAACTTAAGATTTTTAGTGTATAACAAATTACCAAATGAGAGAAAAGCAATGCTTAACCTTTTTGTGTCGGGCTTTTGATTCTTGAAGTATCTTGAGTTAATAAATAAAAATTTAGCTATGAAGCAAATGGTTAGAAGCATTGTTCACATAAATATATTAGAGATTTGCAGGGGTAGAAAATTCAAACACTACTTTAAACACTTACGAAAACATCCATTAAAATGTTACTACAACTTCTTCAAATACAAACATCGATTTAAACACAAAATTAGCCAAATGGAAGTACGATCACTACGAACGACTACTACCAAAAAAACTAACTAATATAAAAATCAACATAGCAATAAGGACATGAGAATACTACACTACCAATCATCGTGTCTAAGTCCTTCTTTTACTCCTTCTTCCTCATTTGGTATGGAAGGTAGCGGCCAATCGGAAAAATCACACTGTTCTCCCCTCGTAAATCTCATATGAGCATCATGATAAGCAATATCATATTCCACTCTTCTCCTCTGATAATCATCATTAATGTTATTTCTTGATTCCAAACTATCCATCCTGCTATGTAGCCTCGTATTATAATTTTGCAGTATCATCAGCCGCTCTAAAACATCAGAAATAGTAGGAGTTCCCGAGTTAGAAGGTATCTCATGACTAGCAGAGGAAATCTCACTAGTCTTACCTTAAGATATCCATCCTACATGAGACTCATTAGTGATGTTGACCCCCTTTACTAATAGGCTTCAAAGGATGGACCAACTCTTCGTACTTCTCGGCCTCGACTCAGTTGTATACATAATGTATAAATCAAGGCAAGATGTTCCAATCCTTCAGTGGTTTCTTCCTTAGCTATGGTCAGAATGATATTATAAATAACTCTTCCAATTTCAGTTATTATAATGTTTTGAATACAAAAATTAAAAATTGCTCTATCTCTAGAAACTTCGCTATGATGATAGGTAGGTAGTATTCTTGCAAAAATAAAGTAATGTCAGGCTTTAAATGCAACATAAGAGTGGATGCAAGAAAATTTTTCTTTTGCCTTTGCTTAATTTTCATCTGCCCTTTTCCATCGATGAAAGAATTACCTCATCAGTGCCGGTATCTACATAGTACCAAAAGTTTTCTACTCACTTGAGAATGTATTATCTCGTCGCTTGGTAAGCATTGATCCATTTAGGAGTGAATTCTACCTTTTTCCCTCGAACCGATTACATACTTTCTTCTTCGGTATATCAAAAGTTAATAGACTCACGACTTGCAGAAGCACAACATACGAAAAATAACAGAGGTTTCCAATGTTTGCTCGGTAATAACTGCTCTGACTACGCAGTTTTCAAATCCTTGATCTTATATACACTTTTTACTTTGGAGTGTAGATTTAAAATGGTATTGTGCTTTCACATTTACAAATTTCCTCTCATCAAAATCAAGTTTTATCTTCCCCTTAAACATCTTTAGAGTCATATCAAAATCACTATAAAATTTGTAAACGAATCCACAATAAATTCCGATATCCATGATGCTATAAACTTGAAGTCGAATCTAGCAGTAAGAACATTTCGCAATGGATTCTCTCGAAATTTTCTTAAAAAACCCTAAATTTTTCAGATCTCTCCATTGTAGGAGATTTCCATGATGAAAATAAAAAATTGTTAGTTTAAAGTAGAGCTTTTACTAAGGAAAGATGAGATCCTACCTCGAAAAGCTGCGAAATCGCCTCGAATACAAATGCGAGAGCCACAGGGGTGTTTTTCAGCCTTAGGCTGGAGGTTAAAGGTGATAATTGGGGTGGTTATTATTCAAAATTATGATTTTTAAAAAGGATTTTGGGACTTTTGGGTATCGAGCGCCGTCGGCGCTCATTTGGATGCTGTCAGCGCTGAATCAAGCGTCGTCAGTGCTGAATCAGGAGCCGTTGGCGCCAAACCAATTTTTTTTTCTGTTTCCAAAATATTCTGTGATTTTGATCATTTTCAAGTTACTATGAAATCTAATTAGCCTTTTTTCGCCTCCATAATCAATATTAATTAAATAACTAATACTGAAATTACACAAACAACAAAAAACATCACTTTTATATATAAAATCTAAAGTTACAAACTTACACACATCAATCAAACTACTTCATTATAAACTCAGCATCGTAATCAAACCACAACTATCACGCTAAAATCTTAACATAAATTCAAATCTCAAGCATAATAATTCTAAAATCACACCATCGCCAGACGATTACAATTCGAACTCAAGAAAATAAAGTCGGAAATACTAATAAAGTAGATAAAACACAGAATCACTACTCTTCATCGATATCGGTGTTATCCTCGTGTTTCTAATGAATTGGTGGTGCGCAGAAGGGTCGATACGGGGGTCATCAGTCGAATCCTCTTGATCAGAAGCCTTTCTTCATCGATCGTATCGATCCTTCTTCCATGCGCCCGGTCGCCAGTGTTGTTCGTTCATCCTCGAATCTTGGTGATCGAATAATTCGGATATATTAATAATAGAATCCGCAAATTTCATACCTCTTTCTCCAGTTTCTTGATTTTCTTTAGAATTAAATGTGCACTTTCAGCAAAATGAGGTTGAATAGGAAGTAAAATTTGAGATGGTTGATCCACAGATACACTCAAATCATCTTCATTCCCAAATGGTAGACCGATTATAAACATTAGTTGGATCTAGGCTTCCGAAAGAAGCACTTTTCCAAACTCTCGTAAGGCACTTGTGAGCGACTACGAAGAAACGGTGGAAGGACGTCCGAAACCGTAATTTGATCCGTGCAAATCAAATCCGAAAAAAGACTTCATAATTATAGTGTCGTATCGACAAGTCTTAGGTTTGCAGATACGATAGTTTGAATTGCACTTTCCTTTCTCACTTTACTCAGCTTCATGGTTGGGAGTAATTTCGAAGATATAACGCAATTTCATTTCTTTGATAAGGGATTCAATAAAGTAGTAGAGAAATTAACATACTCGATAGATTTCATTCATGCTGTCTCTCGTAAGGGAAAATTGGTGTAATGATAGATTTACACATTATACGTATGTAAAGTTCATTAATCTTTGAAAAAGTGAATGATATCCCTGTTGCACATAAAAAACCATGGTTGATTCCATGAAGATTTGCATAAAATTCCTTCACCACGGGATTATTCTTGTGGAAGTAGTGTAACAAAACACTTCTCAACGCCTTTGTATAATTATTTCTACAACATGAGTACTAGGAACATTCATAACTTGAAGGACAAGGCCTAGTACTTTGATTAAACTTCTCTATATAAGAACTTTGTCACAAATTCGTTGCGCCTCAAAACTGACAAACTTTCTTCTGTTGAAAACTCTAAATATTTGAGATTCCAAGAAGTTGGAAGCCATGGAATGCAAATTTTGGAACTTCCTTTTCAGTTTTCTGGAGTTAATGGGTTTTATAATGAGTTTAGAGACTTATAGGCGTGAAACTCCCGCTTATTACCGTCAAAATCCATCATTTGAAACTCCAAAAACTGCTTCTCTGTCGTTGGTGTTGAATAGTGCGCCGTTGGCGTCCAAGCTCCAAAAAACAAAGTTGCTCTCTGTAAAAAATCCACCGTCGATGCCGTTTTGGGTGGCGTCGGTGCTAAATTGGAAACACTTGTCGGCCTTTGAATCGGCGGTTGTAGGGACGTTCATAACTTTTGCTCCAACGTCATTTCATCTAAATAATCTCCAAATCTTCAATTCAATCCAATAATTAACACCTTTTACGATAATTATAAGTGAGTAGGACTCAAATATACGACTATCTAATAGTTAAATCAACTTAAATCACTTCAAAAACATATTAGAAACCAAAGATAACTATGAGTTGCCTCTCATAAAGCACTTGGTTTAACGTCGTCAGCCTGAAAAATATTGGTTCATTCATGATGACTTAACATTAAAACCACTTTATAATTAGGTCGTGAACCCTAAAAATATGGTTTTAACCATTGCCCATTAACTTTAAATATTTTTCTAGTTTTAGGATCTTTAATATCAACGGTGAAATGATAAACTTTTATAACGAGTGAAAGGTTCTTTCCTTTATAGACTTAAGTTTTCAAAAATAATTATATAACTAAACTTCTTGTCCAGGTTCAATTCTCTTTTTTATAATCTTCCAATCATGGCATATCTTCATCTTCTCCTTATAAATTCTTTCATTATCATAAGATTCATTTCTCATTTCTTCCGACTCATTATGTTGGAATAATCTTTATCAGCAGCATCTTTTAAATTAAAATTAAACTCTTTAATTTTAATATGCTTTATGTTCCAATTCAAATGGTAAATGACGAGGTTTTCAATCGATCTATAAGGGGAAATACTTATAGAAGTTTTATAAGCAGTCATATATGACCAATCCAATTTATGAGAATTTACATATTTTTCCAAAATTCTTTTAATTTCGCAATTAGATACTTTAGCTAAAACCCTTTAGTTTGGGGATGATAAGCAGTTGATATTCTATGCATAATATTATATTTTTCAGTCAATCTGAATCGAATTATTTCTAAAATGGGATGCGCCATCATTAATGATAATTCTTGCTATTCCATATCTTGTAAAATTTATTTTCATTAAAAATTTTGAAACACTTCGAGCATCGCATTTAAGAGTAAGGCTATTGCTTCCAATCCATTTTGATACATAATCCACAACATCTAATATATATATATATATATATATATATATATATATATATATATATATATATATCAAAATTAAGGAATAAATGATCTCATAAAAATCTAATCCCCAAAAATCAAGATTTCGACTTCAATGTAAAATTTAGAGGCATTTCATTTTTTCTAGAAATATTACCTACTCCTGACATCAATCATAAGTTTTAATATATCTATTAACATCCCTAAAAGAGTAGGCCAATAGAATCCAGATTGTAAAATCTTAATGTCCCCCAAATTAGAATCGGGCATCTCTGAATAATTGGTTCAATTTCTTCGCCAAGGTACACATCTTATAATAACTAGGTCCTTACGAGTGTTTATAAAGATATGGTTCATCCCGAAAAAATAAGATTTAGCATCATAGATAAATTTTTTCTATTGTTGCTTTGGTAATTCGAGTGGTAAAATATCACTTATAATATAATTCCTGATATCAGCATACCATGGTAAATTCATTCCTTAATATTGTAAAGTTGTTCATCGAAAAGGTTTGTGATTTGGTTTTCAAAATAAAATTCATATTGTTCCGGCTGGATAAATGATCATTTATTTGGTTGTCGGATCCTTTCATCTCTTTTATTATGAAGTCGATTTCTTGCATTAGAAGCACCCATCTAATTAATCTAGGTTTAGCATCATTCTTTTGCATTAAATGTTATTGACGTTTAGTTCAATTAAGTATGACTAAATTTTTCAAAAGCATATACAATTGCTAATAACTCTCTTTCAGTATTGGTATAGTTAATTCGAGCCTTATTAAAGTGTTTCTTGCCATAGTATATAACTTGAAAAATTTTTATCGTACATTTTAAAATGACTCAAATCAGCATGTCCATTGTCGCACATAAGTTCGAAAGGGTTTCTCTCAATCAGGTGAAACTATTATAGAATGATGATTAATTTTTCTTTTAATTCTTGAAGAGCATTTAAACATTCTTCATTAAAGTTAAATTTCTTATCTTTTCTAGAAGTTAGCGCGAGAGGTTTAGTAATTTTTAAAAAATTTTTAATAACGTACGTAGAATGTTAACGTATGTAAATTTCAAACCCTATCTCATAGTAGTTGGAGGTAGTAGTTTTGCAATAATTTGAATCTTTGCAGAATCTACTTCCATGTCATATTCAGATATTTTTTGTCCCAATATAATTTCTCGTGCAACCATATATTGACATTTCTCCCAATTTAGAACTATTTGTTTTTTCACATAATTCTAAAAACTTTTCAAAATTATTTAAGCAAATGTCAAATGAAGTTCCAAACATGGAAAAATCACCCATAAAAACTTCTATTCCATTTTCAATTAGATTACTAAAAATTGACATCATACATATTTGAAATGTTGCAGGTGCGTTACATAATCTAAAAGGTATTTTTCAAAAAACAAATGTTCCGCGAGGACTAGTAAATGTTTCTTTTCTTGGTCCTCCTTAACCATTGGTATACGATGATAGCAGTATATCCATCCAAGCAAAAATATTTGTGCCAGCTGGCTTTATCCAACATTTGGCACACAGAAAGGTAAAGAGAAAAGTGATCTTTCTGAGTAGGCGGCATTTAATTTTCTTTAATCGATACACGTTCACCGAATAATGACTTATCTTGTGATTATTAATTCATTTCTTTTATTAGCCACAAGCGCTCCTCCTCCTTTCTTAGGAACACAATGGATCGGACTTATCCATGCTGTGTTTGAAATTGGATATATAATTTCAGCATCCAAACAGTTTAAAATTTCTTTTTTCACTACTTCTTTCATCAATAGATTTAATCTCCTTTGTGGATCTGCTCTAGGTTTATGTTGTTCATCCAACGGAGAATTCTATGCATACGAGATCGAAGAATTGGTCATTTAATATCGGATAAAGTCTGACAAAAGACTTTTATATCTTTTCGTGGTTTACAATAATTTCTACTCTTGTAAATCATTTAAATCTGAGGATACAATAACTTGTAATGTAAACGATTCTCTAAAAATACACATACTTTAAATGATTTGGAAGCATTTTCATCTCGGATTCGGGGAGGATTTATGATAGATTGAAATAAACTTTTATTATCATTTTTGTAATATCTGCCATCTCAAATATTTCCTGAACATAGTCCAGTTCTTCATTATCTATCTCATCATATTCATCTTTCATCTTATCTTCTTGTTCCTTTTACTCTTGAAACTTTTCTTTAAAATGCTCATCTTTCAAATAGTCATAAATTTCCATTCGAAAGCATTCATCATCTTTTTTTATTTTAGGATATTTCATAGCTTTCGATATATTAAATGTCATAGTTGGATCATTCACTCTCATAGTTAATTCTCCTTTTTGAACATCTATCATGAAACAACTCGGTTAGAAATGGTCTTCCCAAAGAAATTAGAGGAAGTTCTTTATCTTCCTCATGTCTAAAACAATAAAATCCACAGGGAAGATAAATTTATCGACCTTCACTAGATATCTTCAACAACTCTTTAGATTAAGTAATAAGGCGATCAACTAACTGAAGAGTTACTAAAGTAGATGAAAATTTTCCTATTCCTATCCCTTTGAAAGTTGATAAAAGCATAAGATTAATGCTAGCTCCAAGATCACATAGCGCTCTTCCAAAAAACTTTTCACCAACAGCACAAGGTATAGTGAAGCTACGGGATCTTTAAGTTTTTTAGGAAGCTTTTCTGAATAAATGTCTTTACCTCTTTCTTGGTCTGCTTGTCTCATTATGTTTGTAAACTTTTTTTCTTATTTAATATATCCTTCATAAACTTCACATAATTAGACATTGTTCTAAGGCTTCAGCAAATAGGATATTTACAGTTGATTTTTTAAGGATTTCTAAAAATTTGGAAAATTGTGTCTTTCTTTTGTTGTTTCAATCTTTGAGGAAACAGAGGTGGTGGATTTTCTACAATAATTTCCATAGGTTTAAGTGAATATTCCAAATTAGGATATATATTATCTGGTCCTTTATTAGTCTTCACCTTCTCTTTTTCAATTTTAACTTCTTTTTGAATCATTGATTCCAATTCTTTTCCGCTTCTTAACTGTATAGCCTTGAGTTGCTCTCTATTTTGATCTTTTGGGTTAATGTCAACATTACTAAGGAAATTACCAGAAGGGCTGCTATGTATTGCAGTAGCAATATGAACCAATTGATTTTCAATATTTTTAATAGCTGCTCCTTGAATTTGCAACTGATTCCCTTGAATTTGCAATTGATTACCCATGTTTAATATCAACTCTTCCATAGACAAATTCTTCTCCTTAAATTGTGGGTTACTATTGAATCCTGGAGGATAACAAGGTCTATAATTTGTGTTTTTCTGGTTGTTTGAATTTTCTAATGAGTTCACAGAATTGTACCCCAACAGGGATTAACGACGGTAGTGTTATTAGTTTAAGTTTGGGTGCCTCTTCCAACTGTGATTATAATCATTAGCATAAGGATTATTGGGTCTATTGTTAATAACATTTAAAGTATCATAAGATGATTGAGAATTTACTATTTGTCCCAATGAGTTTTCCTTTAACACCTGAGGCATTTGAGAATAGTTCATTCCGATTTGATTTGTTTGCATAAGGATTGTTCAGCCTATTATTAATAGCTTTTAAAGTCTCATAAGATGATTGAAAATCTACTATTTGTCCCAATGAGTTTTCCTCTAACACCTGAGGCTTTTGAGAATAGTTCATTCCCATTTGATTTGTTTTTTTTTTGGAAATTGCAGCTATTTGAGAAGCCAACATAGATATTGCATCAAAATCATGAATACTAGCAATTCTTTTTGGATTTACTTGTTCAGAGGGTCATTGAAAATTATTAGTAGCCATATCTTCAATTAAAGAATATGCCTCATCAAAATGTTTAGACATTAATGATCCAGAAGCAGCAACGTCAATAATCGATTTAAGAGATCCCACTAATCCATTATAAAATTTTTGAATTATTAACTTGATCTGGTAAAAAGCATGATGTGGACACTTCCTAAGTAGATCTTTAAATCTTTCTCAGCTTCATATATTGATTCCCCTTCAAACGGACAAAGATGTAATGTTGTTTCTAAGTTTAGCGAGTTTTTGATGGAGGGGGAAATATTTTGACAAAGATTTTTGTGATAGTTTTCCCCAATCTGCGATGAATCCAGGGTCACAATGAATTTAAATATGCCTTAGCTTTATCTCTTAATGTAAAAGTAAAAAGTTTAAGTCTGACAACGTCGTTCGACACTCCGTCATATTTAAATTTAGTAACAGTTCTTGGAAAACTAGCAAGATGTAATTTAGAATCCTCATTTGGTGTATCCAAGGTGGTTATTTTAATAATTTGGATAATAGTGGGTTTAGCTCGAATGAATTAGCGGTACATCAAGATTTTTGAATAGTTAAATGTATTTTATCGTGTAGGATTGTATAATCTCTTAAAGGTCTAGGTTGATGTTCATTTTCATGTCTTTGGTTATCTATGTTGTTCCTCATTTTACTCAAATTTTAAAATTATTTTTGTTGTTTTCAAAATTTTCTAACTGTTCTAATTCCAAATCGTAAGGTAATAAACCATCGGATGCAAAACTACACATACATAAAAACGAATTAAAGGTTTTCAGAGATACTACTAAATTTATTGTTGCCTCTCGGCAATGGTGTCAAAAAATTGATGTGCGGCTTGCTAACGTAAATTAATATTCAAAAGTGTTTTCAATTCAGTTATAAAGTATAATCAATTTAATATCAAAGCAGCTAACCTTTACGTACGTATCACTAAAGTAATACAGGGCTTTAGAGGAGTCCTGTTTATCGATCTCACAGTGAGGAAGCAAACCTTATTGCGTAGCACAGAAATCCAATATTCAAATTTGCAAATCACTAAAAGTAAATAGTAAAATTACTAACAATTAAAGATCCAAGAGAATTTAAAATTACTACATAACTTTCTAAAGTACAGATTAAGTAACTAATGCTACACTAAGATTTGTAACATACGGTTCAAATATAGTGAAGGTGTCCTCCCCCTTACAATGATATTTTGGTGAGTGAATAATATATAGGTAGTTTAATGTTTTCTATTACGCAAATAGGAGCATACATATTCTTTACCCTCTTTTGAGTGCTATAAAGAACATTGGCTCATCTTATGTTTAGTCCCTAAATCTGTGATTAGGCTGAGAGGATATTGGCTATCACTCTAGAGCTCCCACTTCCCTTTGTCTGAAGGCTAACACTCAACACTGGTTTTAAGCCTTTAGAATGGAGGTGAGGATTTTTGTTTTCGCCTAAAATCTCGGTATACGCCAACAAACATATTTCTCTATTTAGTACATCACTCATTCATGGACATTGAATGTAATCTTCACTTTTTTTGTAGAAAGCATAGCCCTTTCAGATCGTATGTTTTACAACATATTTTAACAATTCAATTAGCCAGATCAAAAAGTAAGTGAAGATCAAAGTGAAAAATCATCACAATTTCTATTCTTTCTTATAGCACATCCAATCTAAACTATCACTTTATCATTTATCATTGCAAGGAGAAATACAAAGAAATCTACTCAAAATTCATGAGGAAGATGCAACAAAACAAAGATTTTATTTATAAAAGCAAATTCATACAAACTATGAAGAGTAAAAACAAGCTTATCTTTCCTTTCCTCTACTAGTAAATCCCTTGAAGTTTCTTTGAATCTCCTTCTCTCTTTACAACAACACACAATTCTCTCTTGAAATAGTAGGAAAGAAACAATCTCTCACTTTCCCTCTTCTCCTACAACTCTTTTAAGAAGAATCCCTTGCAAAAACACACTAAACACCACAATCACAGACTCACAAAAGTCTGGGAACGAAGAATCTCAGTGTTTCCCACCGAGAATCCCTCGGAAAGTCGTCTAAATACATTGAATCTAACCTCTGCGACATCGGGCACCGTTGGCACGAGGATAGTGCATCGTTGGTGGCCTATCGCGCCAATTAATTCCAGAAACTCTTTTGAAAAATGCATCGTCGGTGTCGATTTGGGAGTCATCGACTCCAGAACTTCAAAAGTCTCATTTTTCTTTTTTTACTCCAAATTTGTTACTTTTTGCTTCTTTTTTCTCCATTTTTCTAAAATCATCATACCTACAGCAAAGCAAAAAAAATACCTTCCATTCAAGTGCAATATCACCAAAAATGAATACATAATATATATGAAAAATTAAACATATTTTTGGTGCATCAGCAGGTGCTGGTGGATCGTTAATATCAAAACCTTTTGATGAGGCATATTCTTTAATTGAAGAGATTGTTACTAATAATTTTCGTGGCCCTTTAGGCTTGGTAAATCAAAATGTGTAGCTAGTGTTCATAATTTTGATGCAATACCAATGTTGGCTTCTCGAATCACGTTGCAATTTCAAAGAATATAGATAAATTTGAAATGAGCTTATTCTCGAAACGCCTCGATTGTTAGAGGAAAATTCGTTGGAACAAATAGTAGATTCTCGATCAACTTATGACACTCTAAATGCTATCAATAATAGACCTTATAATCCTTATATAATTACTATAATCCTGGTTGGAATAGCCACCCAAACTTAAATGGATTAATAACACCTCTGTAGGTAACCCGGCGTGAGAACAATTCTATGAACCCATTGGGAAATTCAAACAACCCGGAAAACACAAATTTTATAACTTCTTATCCTGCGGATTCCGTAGTAACCCACAATTTAAGGAAAAAAGTTGACTATGGAAGAAATAATAAACATGGGTAATCGATTGCAAAGTCGAAGATAATCGGTTGTAAAGTCGAGTGCTATTAAAAATATTAAAAATTAGTTGGTTCGTATTCTTTATTGTCTTGAGTAATAGACCTTCTAGAAGTTTCCCTTGTAATGTTAGTGCTTGAAAAGATCAAAATAAAGAAGAACAACATATTGCTATACAGTTAAAGTGGAAAAAATTGAAACAAAGTATGAAAAAATGTTGAATTTGAAAAAGAGAAGGTGGAAATGAGAAAAGGAGAATTAACTATGTATTTACTTGTTTATCAGAGAATGAGATTGTCACACTATGTATTTACTTGTTGATTAATTAATTATGAGAAAAGGAGAATGAGATTGTCACACATGTTTATCAGAGAATGAGATTGTCACACTATGTATTTACTGAGTGTGACAATCTCATTATCAGAATTAACTATGTATTTACTTGTTGAGAAAAGGAGAATTAACTAAATAAGATAAAGAAATTTTTATTTTTTTGGGAAGAGCATCCATTGTAACTGGAAGAGCCATGACAAATATTCAAAAAGGAGAATTAACTATGAGGGTGAATGATCAAGAGGTGACATTTAATACACCAAAATTTATAAAATACCCTGCAACTGAAAAGGTTGATGAATGCCTTCAAATGGAAATTTGTGACTACTTAAAAGATGAGCATTTTAAGGAAAGTTTTGAAGAAAAAAAGGAACAAGAAGATGAATGGAAGATGAATATGATGAGAGAGATAATGAGGAATTGAGCAATGTTCAGGAAATAATTGTGAAGTTAGATTTTACGGAAAATGATAATAGAAGTTTAATTTCATCTATCATTAAACCTCCTAAACTTGATATGAAAATACTTCTAAATCATTTGAAGTATCTGTTCTTAGGAGAATTATCTACATTACTAGTTTTTCTATCCTTAGATTTAAATGATTTACAAGAGAAGAAACTACAAGAAACCTTGAGAAGATTTAAAAAAACTTTTGGTTGGACTTTAGCTGATATTAAAGGAATCAGTCTTTTGATCTGCATGCATAGAATTATGTTAGATGAACAACATAAACCTAGAGCAGATCTACGAAGAAGATTAAATCCAATGATGAAAGAAGTAGTGAAGAAAGAAACTTTAAAATGGTTGGTTTTCAGAATTATATATCCTATATCGGATAGTACGTAGGTGAGTACGATGTTTTGTTCACAGAAGGGAGGAGTGACCATTGTGACTAATGAAAGAAATTAATTAATAACCATAAGACAAGTTACTGGTTGACGAATCTATATTGATTATAGAAAATTAAATGCCGCCACTTGGAAATATCAATTTCCTTTACCTTTTCTAGACCAAATGTTGAATAGGCTTGCTGGGCACAAAAGTTTTTTCTTTTTAGATGAATTCACTAGTTATCATCAGAAACCAATTGCTCCTGAGGATCAAGAAAAGACAACATTTATTAGTCCTTATGGAACAGTTGCTTTTCGAAGAATGCCTTTTGGATTATGTAACACACATGCAACATTTTAAAGATGTACGATGTCAATTTTTAGTTATCTAATTGACAATGGAATAGAATTTTTATGGATGATTTTTTTGTATTTGGAACTTTATTTAACTTTTACTTAAATAATTTAGATAATTTATTGGAATTATGCAAAATAACAAATTTAGCTCTAAATTGAGAGAAATGATAATTTATGGTTATAAGAGGAATTGTATTGGGGCATAAAGTTTTTGAATATGACATGGAAGTAGACCTACGGAATTTAAATCATCGTGAAGCTATAGCACTCCATTACCGGTGAGAGGGGTAGAAGGTTTAGGACATCTTTGGGTTCTACGGGCATTATATTAAAGATTTTTCAAAAATTACTAAATCTGCGAGAACGACTTTTAGAAAAAGATAAGAAATTTGATTTTAATAAAGAATTTTTAAATGCCTTTGAAACATTGAAGAAAGGTGATCCTTGCCCTATAATAGTTTCACCTGATTGGGAGAAACCATTTGAACTTATGTGTGATGAAAGTGATTACGCAATTGGAGCTGTTTTAGGACAAAGGTACGATAAAATATTCAAAGCTATACTATGCTAGTAAAACTCTTAATAAAGCTTAAATTAACTACACCACTGCGAAAGAGTTATTAGCGATTGTATATGCTTTTGAAAAATTTAGGTCGTACTTAATTGGAACTAATTGTATAGTGCATACAAACCACTCTGTAGAAACTAATTTTAGTAGGCGAATAGAGAATGTTTGGGAACATCTTATACTGAATTAGCTTATGTAGGAAAGCAACACAGTTCCTAACAACATTGGCCGTAGAACTAGGTTTGCCATCAATAATATTATACAAATTTCAAAGTATTAAAAAAGAAGTAACACATTAACACATTAAAAAGTAACATATCAACAAGCCAAAAAAACAAATTGTACGAATAAGTAAAATGTTAGCATCTAATATAAAATTTTGAAGTAATAAATTAATGCTAAAGAAGGATGCTAAGCGCGCAAAGTTTAACGTCATCAGCCCAACAAATGATTCCTCCTAGATAAAAATTCCATTTAAGTAATCCTTGATCGATCGTCCAATCTTTTTCAGATCCAGAGATTCCTACAACATCCTCAAATTGTCATTTTTCTTTCAGCTCTTCCTTTTCGGATTGATTCGTATCATTATTCCACATATTTCTTTCTAGATCCAATATTCTTCTAAAGATTTTCTCAATTTTCATATTAATATCTTCCTTAAAATCTATAAGAAATGGATCTTTATAAGATACTTCTAGATCTCCCAAATTTTGGATTGGATTCTCTTTAGATAATTCAGATTCTGGATCAATATCTTCTATGTTACTCTTCTATTTCAAATTATCTTCCAATTCTTCCCCTTTATAATTATTAAATGATGGAGGATCTATCTTAGTTGAGGAAAGATGTTTTTCTAATTCCTTAGGAATTTCTTTCAATGGTCTTCCAATACCCTTATCCTCTTTTTTTAACTCAAAGTTCTTTTGAAATATATCCTCAAATTCTCTTCCAAGTCTTAATTTGATAACTTTATCATGTTCATCATTCAATTCAAGTTCTTCTTGTGATTGAGTCAAATATGAAGATATAAAGACTGGTGGTGTAGATGAATTCCCTAAATAGGTAGGCTTTAAAATTGTGTGGGGGGTACATTCATCTTAAGTTCATGAGATTTTTCAACAGAAGGAATTAAAAGTTTACTATTTTCGGTGACGTCCATCATTTCACACCTCTCCTGAACATACATACAGTCTTCTTTAAATAACCTTTTCAAATCATCATGAAAATCCATTCCGACCTCATATGTTATCTTACTCTCAAAACTTTCTTGGAAATGGTCTTTACTTAGATAATCAATTTCATCAATTCAAAAACAATCATCATCTTTTCTCTCAGTTGGATATTTCATAGTCTTTAATACATCAAAAGTTACTTCTGGTCATTAATATTCATAGTCAACTTTCTTTTTTGCACATCTATCATAGCTTGTCCAGTAACAATGAAAGGTCTCCCCAAAATAATTGGAATATCTTTATCTTCCTCCATTTCTAATACAATAAAGTCCACAGGAAAGATAAACTTATCCACTTTAACAAGCACATCTTCTATAACCCCTTTTGGATAAATGATAGATCGATCAGCTAACTGAAGGGTTACAGTAGTGGGAGAAATATCAGCTAAACCTAACCTTCTAAATATAGATAGAGGCATCACATTAATGCTCACTCCTAAATCACATAAAGCTTTTCCACATAATTTTTCTCCAAATGCACAAGGAATTGTAAAGCTACAAGGATCTTTAAGTTTTTGAGGAAATTTTTTCTGAAGTATAACGCTGCACTCCTCACTTAGTGAAACTATCTCGTAATCCCCAATTTTCCTTTTCTTGTTTAATATCTCCTTCATAAACTTTGCATAACTTGGCATCTGTTCCAAAGCTTCAGTAACAAAAATATTTATTGTTAACTTCTTAAGTACTTTCAGGAATTTTGAAAATTTTTTATCCAACTCATGCTGTCTAAGTCTTTGAGGAAATGGAGGTGGTGGCCTTTCTAAATTGATTTTAGTTGGAGATATTAATTTTTCCAGATCCTTAGAAACATGTTCTTCAGGTCTTTTAGTTTCCTTTGTGTATCTCACAACTTCTTTCTCTTTTCTAACCACATCCTCTATCTCTCTTCCACTTTTTAATCGGACATCTTCTACTTGTTCATTAGTGTTCTCTTTAGGATTGATCTCAGTTTTGCTAGGAAGTGTTCCTTGGGGTCTATTGCTTTGTGAATTAACAATGTGTCCCAATTGATTCTCTATGTTTATAATCGTAGCATTTTGACTTTGCAACTGGTTTCCCATTTGCAATACCACTTCTTCTGTAGACATCTTCTTATCCTCAAATTGTTGATCATTGTTAAAGTCCGGTGGATATGAAGGTCTATAGTTTGTGTTCCCCTGATTATTTTAACTTCCATTAGGATTTGCATGATTATTTTCCCATTTTTGGTTTCCACCATCAGTAGTATGATTCCAGTTAAATTTAGGATGGTTCTCCTAACCTGGGTTGTAAAAGTTAGAATATGGGTTGTTTATGGTATTTAAAGTCTCATGTGATAAGTTAGAATCAATCATATTCCCTAATGAACTTTCCTTACTTACTAGAGTAAATTGAGGCTGTTTCATTCCAAATTGGTCCAACTTCCTTGATATTTTAGCAACCTGAGATGCAAGAATTGCAATCGCATCTGTATCATGAACACTGGCTACCTTTTTAGGATTTACCCCTTGCAGAGGGCCATTCAAATTCATTTGTAGCCATTCTTTCAATTAATGCATACACTTCATCAAATGGTTTTGACATTAACGATCCATCAGCGGCAGCTTCAATTATAAACTTAAGGGATCCTACTAACCCATTATAAAAATTTTCAATGATTAACCAATTAGGCAGAGCATGGTGTGGACACTTTCTTAGGAGTTCCTTAAATTCTTTCCTAGGCTTCGTATATTGATTCCCCTTCATACTGATAAAATGAGATAATATCGTTTCTAAGTTTAGTAGTCCTTGAAGGTGGAAAATACTTAGCTAGGAATTTCTAAGTTAACTCCTCCCAAATTTTAATAGAGCCAGGTACTAATGAGTATAACCACATTTTAGCCTTATTCCTTAGTGAGAAAGGAAAAAGCCTTAGTCTAACAACATCGTCTGATATGCAGTTATAACTAAATGTAGCACAAAGTTCTAGAAAATATGATAAGTGTAAATAGGGATGGGATCCTCAAAAGGAGTTCCCCCAAACTGATTGTTCTACACCAGTTGGATAATCTCTGGATTAAGTTCAAACGAGTCAACTTCTACGATAGGTGTTTGTATACTTGAGTGAATTTCACCTATCGTAGGATTTACATAATCTCTCAATGATTTATGATGATTTTCTAAGTTATTATCTTGAATGTTTTTCATTTCCATTTTATGTTTTTAAGTCCTTTCTGTTTTTTGATTTTTTTCTTTTTTTCTAACTCGGGATCATAAGGCAAATGTCCTGCAGATCTTTTAGTTCGCATAAATAACATAACATACAAAACATTAACAATTAAACAGAAAATATTTTTAATACAATAGAACATTTTCACAAACACCTTGCTTTTCACACAAACAGTTTTTACGACACTACAATTTCTAAGTCTAAGACTAAATACTTCAACTAAAATCCTCCTAAAAGTCAAGATCAACCGTTACGATCCCCGGCAACGGCGCCAAAAACTTGATCCCTAAATATTTATGCTTACGTTTTATTTTCTTTTAAATATATCTCTTTCTTTACAACGACGCCAAAACTTGATGTCGATGCAAATGAGAGTTTCATTGATATTATTATAAAATGTAATTTTACGCAAGTATACATATCGTTATCAAGTAATATAGAGCTTTCTGATTAAGCCCCAAATATCGATCCCACGGAGATCGCGGTTAATCACAACTGCTTTCAAGAGAAGTTCTAGTCTACAATAACACGTCCTAGCTTGGAAAGTCGATAAAGGTTTGGTTTTAATAAAATCCTACAATTATCACTACTATATTACTTCTACTCCTAAACTAAAACACTTAGTAAATCAGAAAAGTGAAGTTTAATATAATAAAAGTACTCTTCCTCATGTAATGAAATTAGTGACATGCGCAAAATTAAAACAAATAGAGAGAGTGATCATTACAAATAGGAGAAATTATATTCTTTACCCTTATAAAGAACATTGGTTAATTCAATGCTTTAAAATTATGAAGATGGGTTAGGTAGGGAAGATACTAGCTCTCACTCTAGAGTTCCTTCGATTCCCTCCACCTGGGGGCTAACATCTCATATCAAAACTTAAAACATCAAACCGAATTGGGGCTTTAGCCTGTCACTCTAAAGTCCTCTAATTCTACACCCAATAAAAAGCATATCTCCTTATTTATTTGCACTCAATTATATGGACTACATTCTCGCCCATATAATCTCATGTGATTCTTACTAATTGTTGATTGAGACAATACCGCATTGGTTCTTACATGTTCTCACAACAGATTTTAACATGCAAGTTGATCAAGTTTACATGTAAATGAAGAACAAAGTCAAATCATCATAATTTATTCTCACTCTTCTCAATTCTAGATCCTACACATGCATACTAATTCATTGTAAGAAGGAAGAGTAAAGAAAGCTACTCACTACACCTGGAGAAATAACAAGAACTTTTCATTGCTTAAGTCTTTAAAACTACACAAATAAACTACTAAATCAAAATCAAAATACAATGAAACTGCTTATCTCTAATGAAAATCAAACTCTCCTTGTATAACAAAAGCAATCTCCTTCAATCCTCTCTAAGAACAAAGTAAAAGAAAAGAAAGAAATCTCTCACTCTCTCTTTCTCTCTCTCTCTCCTTGTTGCCCCACTTGGGGCTCACGCCCAAGTCTCCTTCTTCTTGGCCTTCTTCTCCTCTTCTATTAGTTCCTCTCCCTTCTCTAAATCTTCTTCTTCAAGAGTTTCCAAGCCTTAATTATAATTTCCTAAGAGATGCTTAAGTGTCTCTCCAAAAGAGTCCACATTCAATGAATCTTCCAAAGGGATGCCTTAAGTGCCTTTTCACTCTAAGAGACATCTCTTCAATAATAACTCCTCATAACCGCCCCAACTCTTCTAGAAAGTCCGTTTTATCATTTTCAATGAATGCCCCTCGAAATAAACTTTGCAACGCATCGAAAAACGTCAAAATCCGAGTTATATTGAAGAAACTACTCCCAAAACCGTCACCAACTGTCATTGGGGGCTAAGCGCGACACATGTACAAATGTGTCCAGCTTGACCAGTTTTGCTCCGGTATGCTCCATTTTGGTCCATTTTTGTTTCTTTTGCTCAAATTACTCCAAATTCTTCAATTTTATGCACCTGCAACCAAAAACACAAGAAAACATACCTTTAAAGTGCAATATCATTAGAAATATGTATAAAAATGTGCATAAAAACACTATATATTTTAGGTGTATCAAGAGATCAGGAGTGAAATTTGAAACTTGGGAAGATGTCCTTCAGCCTTTAAAACTAATTACCAGTGTAAACGTTGGATCTCACACTGTACATTCAGAGTTTGGCTGGAGATGAGGATTTGGTAAGTTTTCTACTGCTTCTACTTCTCGTGCTACTACTTCGAGAGCTTCATCATCTAGTGATTCACAGAATGGTTTGTTAAGAAATATTTTGAAGAAGGTCAGTCTTACTCGTAAGCATATTAGAGACATGGATGGTAAGATGGATAATATGGAAAGGTATATTGTAAAACATGATGAATATGAGAATTATCAACATTATTTGGATAGATTGATTAGAGATTATATGAGTGCTGAGATGCCCCCTCATCCATTCTATATACCTTATGTGTCATCCAGATATTGGAACGAGCAAGATGATGATGATGATGAGGATGTTAGTGGATCTGTTTTTTTGTGTTACTGAGTTTTTTTATTTATGTACTGATGTATGTTATGTCCAGTGTTTTATTTTAGATGTTGTGTTTTATTGTGTGAACTCTAGTAATATGTTGAGTATAATTGGATTATTTTTTTGCATATTCAGATCTATCTATGTTTGATTGATATTTTATATGTTGTTTTGTGTGATATATGTGTAGTAGTAAATGTTTTTATCTTTATGTTGTGTCAGAGTTTTTTTTATAGTGTACTTTAATTCCAAAATTGTTAGGAGAATATGGAACACTATTAAAAACTATTATTTAAAAACCACATGTTCAAAACTTTTCAAAATCTACTATTACCATTTGTTATCTAGTATTGGTGTGATTTAAGTTATTTTCAGTTGGTGTGTATTTGCTTTGAAAACCACCACTATTGTAGAAGTTCTTTAGAAATTTTGAAATTTCTATTTAATGAAAAACTGAAAAATTTGAATTTAATTTCTTTTTACTCATGTTTTTAAATTGTTAAACTTACATATTTAGGATATTAAGATTCATGCAAGCATGTTATGTTAATTTTTAATTCTCACCCATATATCATTTCTAATGCCTAAATGTTTTATCCTAACTAAAAATTAAAGTTTGGAGGGAAGGGGGGAGGGAATTTAAAAAAAAAACAGAAAATTTTTTAGAAACCTAAAATTTTATTTGTTCTCAAGAATACTTAAAATTAATTTAATTTTTTATTGAAAACAATTATGTATATGAAGTTATATTAGGGAAACAAAATTTTGAATATAGAAATGAATAAGATAATTTAGTTAAAATTAATAGTAATAATGAAAAATTTAACGTTAAAATTTTCTTAGTAAAGAAGTGTTAAATATAGTTCAACTATCTTTAGTAAGAAATATTATATTTTTGGATAAATAAAAGATTTGACTTTTATTCTTCAAAGCTTAAATTTCTTTTATTGAGGAATAATTTTCAAATACTGTTATTATGATTTTTAAGTGAAAGATGTATATCAGACCTTTATTTTAAATGGAAGGGTGGAATTCAAAATCTTTAAAGGCCTATCCAGATATAGTAATCATTGCCTTATAAAAAAAAGAAAGAAAGAAAAGAAAAAAAAGAAGAAAGAAAAGAAAAGAAAAGAAAGAGAAAAAGAAAAAGAGAAAAAAAGTGAAAAATAGTTGTTGTCCTTATTTTTGGTGAGGTATGATCTCTCTCCTTAGTGCTTAGGATATAGCTATAGGTTTTCCCTTTGACTATTCTAGAGGACTAGAAATTGTACCCACCACTTAGAAATTCAAACACTTCTTAACTCTTCTTTAACCCCACACAGATGACCATAAACCTCCAAGCCCCTTTGGAAGGTTAAAAGTTAAATGTGGAGGTTCAAGGATGAGTTCCAATAGGATTCTTTGGTCTTAGGATTACCTTGGGTAGTCTAGCGTTGGTCAGGTTAACCTGCACACACCACACTCTCACACACATTCTAAACCCTAAAACCACTCTTACCCAACTTGGCTTCCCGACTCATGTAGGAAACTCATATGGATGGACCTCAACCCCTAAGCCCCTGGCTAAGAGGGTTAGGAACAACATATTGAGTGCCTAAAATGAGTCCTCTCATGGATCTTGTGAGCTTAACATGGCTTCATGGCTCAACAAAAATGGTTTCATTTTACTCACATCTAATCAATCTTCATTTTTCCCAAAATTTCAATTTTTTACCCCCGGCCCCTAAACTCTCCCAAAATTACCAAATTGCCCCTAAAAAGGGTCCCGAACTCAAAACTTCACTGTCACCCAGCCTCCAAAAAAATCTTTCCAGAGCGTTCCTCTCGTCAAATCGAGAAGTTTGACTGTAAACATGCCATACTTCTGAGCTACCTTTGGGCCCCTCGCGGCCAAAATAACCGATACTTAAAAATCGCTGCATGATTCATAAAACCTTCCACATAAATCAAAAATGACTTTGGACACTTTTTTTGACTCCAAAATTCTTTCTAAATCACCTCAAGCCTTTAATTCAGCCTTTTGACCACTTACTCCCAAACCCACCAAAATTACCAATATGCCCTTCATAGCCAAAAATTTCAAAAATTCCCAAAAATCCAAAAAAAAATCTCAAAAATTTCAAAAAAATTTCCACATCATTTTGTTCAACAATCACATACCACAATTTTGTCAATTTAACCCGATTTGATAAAAAATTTTAAATTTGCCCTAAAAGCTCAAAATTGACCTAGTTGACCCAATTCACCCAATCTAAGCCCAATGTCACTCAATTTTCCCCGAATAAATTTTAAAACCATTCATAACATCCTCATGAACAAAATGTAACCTTCAATTTCCCCCAATTTGATCCCAAAATCCACCCAAGTCCAACCAAACCCAATTCATCCAAAATTGACCCTATGTCCAAATCCACCAAATTGATCATCCAATTTAATTCAAAATCACTCCATATCTTTTCCAAACTCTTCAAAACACTTTCCTAAACCAAACTCAACATCCACTTAGCCCAAATTTTGACCCAAACCTAACCCAAACTCAAGCCCAAGTTCACCCAAAATTTAAAGGCCCAAAATCAAGCCCATGAGCTAAATCACTTCAATTAGCCCAAATCCACTCAAAAGCCCACATGCCAATTATCATTTCATCATCCCTTTGATTAAAAGATTTGCCTAAGGTTCCAAATTTATCATCAAATTATTCCAAATCAAGCCTTATGACAAACTTTACAAAAATACCACTTAAATCAAAAATCCATTCTCATGCAAGCTCCCAAGCCAAATGTGAGCCATAGAACTTTGTTCCAAGCTAAATGACAAGCCATGCTTGAGCCACATGAAGCCATGAGGGCCTTTGCCATGTCACCAAACCATTAATGGCAAATGGAGGGGCCACTTTCCAACCTCCTTAAAAAAGTTTTCAACCACTCTAATGACACACTCTAACCAAGCTTAACAAAAGTTCTTTGGATAGGGACTTCTCCACCCTTTCTAAGCTGAACCCAAATAATTTTTATTCCAGCCCAAATCAAACCATGGGAGGGTGCACCAAGCCAAATCCATGCTTTGACCCAAATTGACACAAAAATGACCCTTACACCCATACTACTTAAACCCATGCCTTTACACATGACATAACCCAATTGATTGAACCAAGATAAAAGTGAATCAAGTGAGCTTTTCTCAGCCAAAAAGCCTTGGTGAATGAACCAAGCAAACCCCCATGGTCACCCATAAGCTCCTCTATTTAAACTCACCTCTCATGGCCAAAAGAGAAGAGATGCAAAATTTACCTTGGGGAGACTCTGTCAAATTATTTCCAAAGCTCCTTCTAGCATTCCTAAGCTCAACCCAACCATTTCCAATTGAGGCCTCAGCTCTTGGACAAAAGTATTGAAATTTTCTCCTCCAACCGAGCTTATTTTAATTTTCTATAAATCTTTAATTACTTTAAGTGCATGATCACCATATGGATATGTTCCCCTACTTTTGATGATAATTTTAAAGAAAATTTCATCCAATTTCGTTGAGAATCGAGGGAGATATTAAGATTTGAAGGTGGACGGTTTTGGGTGAGAAAGCAGTTGGAGAGAGGAGCAGCAGCCGTCCGATCACGCGTGTATCGGACAAACGACCCTGATGTAGTTGGACGATAGTTTCATCCATGAATAGGTCGCCAAACAAAACCACGCCAGCCAGTAGCAGCGCGACACGTGTCATTTGAGTGGGAAATTGGATTTTTTATTTATTTTTGAACCTAAACTTCAAAAAATCATAAATTTTCATAGAAAACTCCAAAAAATAAAATAAAAATACACTATTGCTCACTAAAACGAGGAGAATAATGTGGAATGATTTCATATATATTTGATGCATATTTTATTTTTAATTAATTAAATGGTGTTTTCAATCTTTCAATTCTTCATGCATGTAGGAGTTTCACCATAACTTGAAATTTTGTATGTTATTCTATGCATAATAGTGGATCTTTCCTGATCTTTCTTGATTTTTCCAAAGTCAAGAAAGATCTCCATGATGATATATTTATTTTTCAATATTATGCATCAGTTTTGCTATAATAATTATTAAAATTACCATGTTGCTTAAAAAAATCTAGAAAAATTAGGGTGTGTTTTCTTTGATTAGTGGTACAACATAAAATTATCTCATGATTTATTTCAATGAAACAAACTCTAATTTAGTCAAAATCTAAAAACTAAATTTTAATTAATTAGGAGTAACCACACATCAAAATCACATGACTCCACTTTCACTTAGTACCGGAAGAACCTCACATAAAAATTTCAAATCAATTGGAATTAATTTGACTAATTAAATGAATTAATTAAGGGACATGATCATTTTGCACATTAAAAAATTCATGAAACCCAAAATACATTTCAAAAATTCACCAAATTATTTTTGGGAGTTCTCTGTGATCAGAGGAGTCCAAGAAAAATAAAATTGTTATTTTCATAAAAATTTGATTTTTAATCATTTTTTAAATATTTAATAATTAAAAATTATAAAAAATCACAAAAATATAAAAATTCACAAAAATGCCACATTTGGTCTCCTAATCACTTAGGAACCATCAAAATATTTTTCCTAAGTCTCTAAGTTAAGATATTAATTTTTAAAGGCCTAGGATAATTTTTAACATTTAAAAAATGAATTTTCTTAATCTTCTACTAAAATAATTCTAATAAATTAAAGAAAAATAAAAAAAATATAAAATTTGTTTCTCTGGATTCCTCAACTACAGAGAGATTTTATAAAAATATAAAATTAATTTCCACTTTTAAAATATTTTAAAATGAATTAATACTCCAGAAATTAATATAATTCTAATAATTAAAGTAAAACTCAAAAAATCCCCAACATTGGTCCAAATGATCCTCTGGTCAAGGGTCACTTCCAGTAAAAATTTCAAAGTCATAGGTCTTTCCTCGGTCAAATTATTGATTTTTTATTAAAAACACCATTTTTGCATTAAAATAAATATATAAATTAAATTAAATTCAGAAAAATCACATTTTCTCCTCTGATATTTTAATTGACTCATGAGTAGGGTGACATAAAAATTTCAAAGTCATTTGAGTTATATTTAATGAATAATGAAGTGAACAAGCCTAAGGGGCAAAATGGTAATTATTGAAATTTAGCCTTAATTAATATTTAGGCTTAATTATGAGTAATGGGTAATAAAGGATCCTAATTAATCTCCTTAGATGATTGAAACATGAGGAATTAAAGGGTAGGAACCCAATTATCACTTTTCCAACATAAACAAAATGATTATAATGTCTTAAATTATTAAAAATTTGAAGTTAATTAAATGAGAATGTATTAAGTGAAGGGGTTTAATCTTGGAAGATATTAATTTATTAATATTAACCCCTAATTAATGATAGAAATCAAATACCACTTAATATTAATTTAATAACTCATTAATAAAAACTAAGCTAAATTAATTAATCAAATTAAAATAATTTCTAAGATAAATTAAATAACTAAATTAAAACAATTTCTAAGATAATTTAATAAAAAAATAATTTTAAAATAATATAATTAATTAAATTAAAAATAATTTTAAAATGACATGATTAATTCAAAACATTTCAAATTAAATATAATTAAATTAAAGCAATTTTAAAATAATTTAATCAACTTTAAATCACAATTAAATTAATACAACTAAATTAAAATCAACTTAAAATCAATGCAATTAAATTAAATAAAATTAAAATTAAAGTTAAAACAATTTTAAAAATAACTAAATCAACTTTTGAAATTACACAATTAAATTGAAATAACATAAGACAATTATAATTAAACTAAAATATTATAATTAATTTGAATTATTCTTAAAAAACCAACTCAACTTCAAACAAGATGGTTAAGTTTCTTAATAACCTAACTTGCCCCTAAAGACTTTCACCCACATAACTCTTAAGTGAAACGCCAAGTGAATGTCACCTCTCTCATAAGATCATTAAAATATCTAAATTCACTGAGCAATAGTCAAGACTCAACTAAACCCCGGATGATCAATTCATTCGAATGATAAAATTCATTTGGACTCAAAATAATCCCAAAAGGTGTTTAAGAAGATGTTCAGGGTATAAACCCCCGCGCACTTCCCCAACCTAATGGGGTGTTTTAAAAAAACAATTGAACTTCATTATTCTTTGATGAAGAAAATCATCCTTAAAGAACAACTATGATTTCAACCTAGACGTCATAGGACTTCATAGACAACTAGGATTTCAACCTAGATGTCATAGGACTTGGCGAGTAACTAGGGTCTGAACTTAGACATCATAGGGTTGGTAGATGATCAGAATCTTACCCTAGCCCTACCTAGTGCTCGTCCTTAAATATTAAATATCCTAACATGCATCTTAAGTGCAGTTGGTGGAAACAAGAAGACTCTTCAGGTACACATTTAAGTTTATTGCAATTTACATTCAGCAATTTGTTAAATGTCTTACTTTCCTGTACTTATAAATGCATGAAAATGATCAAACCCAGCATGTTTAAAAAACTCAAAATTTAATCACCAACAAAAATAAAACATCAATTACAACTAAAATTAAAATGTCTCATTGGATGATCGGGAATCCCTCGGATGATGTAACCCACGTGTTGCTAACGAGATTTCCCACGGTCTAAATGAAGGTGTGGAACTCATTTAGTTGGGTTTAGCAAATTCATTTGGACTAAGTGAATCCGATGAAAATAACGGTGCCGGGATGACGGAACCGTGAGATCTTAATCGGTTCTGCTTAATCAACTTTAAGATTTGTTTTAATTAAAATACTAAGTCATCTCAATTTTCAGCCTCTCTAAAAAAACACTTCTCTCATCTCTTGATTTCCACTTCTAAAACTAAACCTCTGCAACAACAAGGAGCTTGGAGCCATCTTCAACAGCAAAACTTGAGGTAGTTTGCTACATCAACTAAATATTTCTTAGAATTAAATAACCAAGCCATAAGATTTTGAGGTAGTTTGCCTAGTGCAACATAAGTCCTCAACTTTTCTTTAGGCATTTCCATAATTATGTTATGCAAATTAAGCCTTAAACTCATGTTAGGACTCCGAAGTAATCCTTTGGTACGACATAAACCGTCACATCTTCCAGGCTATTTATATGATCATGTCATACGAATATAAGTTCTAATTAATTAAAATTGGCAGGATTGAAACATTAAATAAACTCTCAAATTGAAGCCAAATCATAGGATAGTTTTGGAAGTTGCCAAGATTCCTCTTGGATCTTCAGCTTCTCCTACCTTTCTGTCATTGGACTCTTAAAATAAACTTTTCCAAAGTTGTGTTATTCTCTATTGAGTTTTCCAAAATCTAATTTGTTTGAAACCTTAAACTTTGAAATTCTTGAGAGAAAAACCACTGATCATTATCGAGAGTTCTCTTGAGTGTCTTCGGACATTTAAGGTGTAATTAACTATAGAGGCTTGCCCTTATAGGGAACTTTAAGAACCCAGGTAATATAAAACCTGCTTAATTCCTTTATATTAAGCAGGGGAACTTGCCGGCTTATAAAATTGGTTCGCAGACCATACGGATGTCACAAATCTTCCAGTTTATTTAATCGAGCCCCATCATCAAGCAGTGTGTCTATTCTTAGGGATAGATGCACAGTTTGTGGTGTGGTGCTCGTTTATATAAACTATTTGGGATGTGAGATCGGTTTGATTTCATATCTTAAAATTTTTAAACTTAAAATTATTTCCAAAAAATAAAACACTACTTTCCAAATTATTTAAAACTATAAATACAATAAATTTAAAATAAAATATGCCGACAATTTCTGGAGACTCCGCTGGGGACTAGTTCCTCTCTCCATTTTGATCAGATGGTTTTGTTTTCATAAATCGGTAGTGAGTACATGCCACTTGTGGACCAAACTACCATTCTTTTCGTTGGCATACCAAGTTCATTTCTGTCTTGAACGGGTATAGTCAACTCATTTTGGATTCTGGAGTCACTGTTTAGACACTCCTAAACAGAGAGGTTCCGGAATCCTCCCACTTCCCCAAAGACGCGAGGTAGACCCCCAATAGGTGTGCTAGAATAGGTCGCTCTATCAAAGTAAGTTTGATGTGAATTCAACCTCCTCTAAATCTCGGACTAGGTCTGATAGTTTATTCCTCTTTTGGTTTGACTTGTTGTAAACATGTCAAACTGAAATTCCACTCTAACAACCTTCAAATAAACTCTAAACAAAATAAAATTTTCATTAAAATTTCAATTAAAAGTAAAATTCTCAAAACCCATCGAATACACAATAATAAAACAAAATGCAAAATTTTTAGATAAAAAAATTTCACATGAATAAATTTTAAAGGACACCCCGTTTACAGGATAAGTGTGCTAACTTAAGTATTACCGCTGAAATTACAAGGCAAAGGACGTTATTGACTTCTGAAAGTTCTTCAAAAGACGATCTACACATCCACCGAAGGAATGTCATGCACTGAAGCTGCCAACAAGTTCAAATGCCATGGATTGACAATCAAAATGGATACGAGAAGGATAATGGTTAGTGGGTCCCGACCCTACCACCACAAAATAGTTAAAAGAGACAAAAACTTGATGATGGATCGTGGGTCCCAACCCTCCCACCACAGCAAAAAAAAAACTAATAATACGCTCGAGGACGTTCAAAGTTTAGCACAGAAATACAATCAAGAAGGGGTGATACATGGTAAAACTTCAGCATGTTAATAAGAATATGACTTTAGGGGAGAATGAAATTAATCCCCTAATGACTGTGTCCTTCACTTTAAGGAATTTGGACTGGGTCCTAAGTAGATTTTGAAATGAAGCAGTGTGGTTGAAATACAAGTAATTGATTCGGGATATTAAGAGCCTTTTAATTTTCTGCCATGTGACTGGGTCCAAACTTTTGGATGAGTTATAATATCTTTCAGATTTATTAATTAGGGGAGTTTCAACATTCAAAATCTTTAACAAAATATGTCTTACCAGATACAGTAATTGTCAGAAAATAAAAGGAGCAAAAAAAAAATGTAAGGATCCAGCTTAGGGGAAGCTTGAGGTGAGCAAAAAATCAAAAATTGGTGTCACAATCCAGACATTCAAAATCTTTAACATGTGCATCACCGGATATAGTAATCCCCAATAAAAAAAAGTAAAAAAACTCAAAAAAAAAAAGAAAAAGAGAAAAGTAAAATAAGTAAGCTCCCTAAGAAGAAGCTTGAGACAAGCATATAATAAAAAATTGGTGTCTTAATCCTCCCCCGATTAATGAAACTTGAAAGGCTACCTTAAGAAGTTTCCTCTGATATTATGCTTTGAAGAGATTCAAGTGATTTTATGTCTTTTGGTCGGTCATTAATTGACTCAGAAATATCTTTGGACAATGAAAAATATTTCTATCACATGAGCATAAATTTTGAAATCTGCTTAGGCTCAAAAAGAAAGAGTTGAAGTATAGGGTTCTTGTTATTAGCAATTAATGGAATTTAATCCTGAAGTCATATCATTCAGTACCCAAAAAATACAACTCCAACATCAATTCGAAGAGCGTTAGAGTGACTTATTAAAGATAACTTGTACAATCCTTACAAATCAGTGTCAAAGAAACAACAATCGTTGCGACAGAGCTACAAAATTACAACATTTCCAGATATGGTGTCTATAGAAATAACACCTCTTTGTAGGTACTTGGAAAAAATAATAATTTCGATAGTACCTTGAAGAGTGGTTTATTTTATAAACGTGGCTTTAGTCAGTGGATGATACCTCAAGAAGTACTGTGCATCGTTATGTTTCAAAGACAGTCTTATTCTAAGAAGCACAGATGCTGCACTTGCTTTTAACTGGGTCAAAATCCTAAAATAAAAAAAATAAACAACAAAAAAAAGTCATAAAACATAAAAGAATACAGTAAAATTTCACAATAAATAAATAATAATAAATTTCCCAATAAATGAAATAACAAATAAATGAATAACAAAAAAATAATGAATTCACCAAAATTAAACAAAATAAAAATGTGTATACAAATCAAAATGAAATTCAAACCAAGGAGAAACAAAATTCAAATCAAAACAAAAATTTAAATCAAAAGAAAATCAAAATCTTCAAAAATAAAAAAAAATTCAAGAAAAGACAAGAAAACGAATCAGAAATTTGAATTCCTCTCCTGACTTGGTAGCAATTTGAGCTTCATCAGCCTAGGGCTGTTCTTAATTCCCTTTCAATTTTATTCGTGTGAGAGAGGATCAGCTGGTTCTATTGACATGAAGCCACGAGGTCTTGTAGGTTCTGTTGGCGTGGAGCCACACCCTTTCTCACAGAAACTACTTTTTTTAATCAGCTCTTTGAGTTGGATGCGAGACACCCTCGTACCCTCTTTTAAACTGATTCTTTTCAGTGGGAAATCCGAAATTCAAATTCCAAAGTTTAAACTTTTTAAGATTACAACATCCTACAAAACTCAGCAAACCTTCACAGATTTTCACTGAATCTCTTGAGTTAAAAAAAATTAGAAGATCAAAATGAAATGAACATAAAACAACAAAAAAAAAGAAAGAAAAGAAAATGATAAAAAGAGAAAAAGAAAATGAACGAGAACTCCTTTTTTTAAAGGAAAAAATCTGAATGTCAAAACGAATTCCAAATTAACTTGAACTCTAATTAAACAAAAATAAAATTGAATCACTAAAAACAAACCAAACAAATCCAAATCTCGAATTCAATTCTGATCTGAATCCTCCGATTCAAACCTTTTAGTTTTTCTTTAAATTGAAATCCATTTTGAACCCCTTTTGAAATTTGAATCCTCTCCTCGACTTATCGTTAGGTTGAGTCTTTTCAGCTTGGTACACTGACCAATTTCTTTTAAATCTTTTCTCTGTGTGTTAGAGGATCGATAAGTTCTATTGAAATGGAGTCACGAATTTCATTCGATTTGGTTCTGATGGCATGGAGCTGGGTCCCTCCTCACACGGATCTCCTTTTCATGAAACACTTCGAGCGGGATTTGAAACACCCTTATACCCGCTCTCAAATTGATTCCTTCCTACGAGAAATTCAAATTTCAATTTAATATTTCAAAACATTTCAATCGTTCTAAATTTCCGAGGCTGAAGCCTAACTTCCAGCTCTTTTCTTGAGGCTAGAGCCTAAATTCTAGTTCTCTTTCAAATTTCCTAGTATGGAACCTAACTTCCAGCTCTCTTCTTGAGGCTAGAGCCTAAACTCTAGTTCTCTTTCAAATTTTTGAGGCTGGAGCCTAACTTCCAACTCTCTTCTTGAGGCTAGAGCCTAAATTCTAGTTCTCTTTCAAATTTTCGAGGCTGGAGCCTAACTTCCAGCTCTCTTCTTGAGGCTAGAGCCTAAATTCTAGTTCTCTCTCAAATTTCTGAGGCTGGAGCCTAACTTCAAGCACTCTTCTTGAGGCTAGAGCCTAAATTCTAGTTCTCTTTCAAATTTCAGAGGCTGGAGCCTAACTTCCAGCACTCTTCTTGAGGCTAGAGCCTAAATTCTAGTTCTATTTCAATTTTCTGAGGCTGGAGCCTAACTTCCAGCTCTCTTCTTGAGGCTAGAGCCTAAATTATAGTTCTCTATCGAATTTCTGAGGCTGGAGCCTAACTTCTAGCTCTCTTCTTGAGGCTAGAGCCTAAATTCTAGTTCTCATTCAAATTTCTGAGGGTGGAGGCTAACTTCCAGCTCTTTTCTTGAGGCTAGAGCCTAAATTCTAGTTCTCATACAAATTTCTGAGGCTCCGAGGCTGGAGCCTAACTTCCAGCTCTCTTCTTGAGGCTAGAGCCTATATTCTAGTTCTCATTCAAATTTCTGAGGCTGGAGCCTGTTGACCTCATTTTTGATGAGGTCTTCTCTTCTTCTTTTTAGTACTTAAGATCTAGCCTTAGGCTTTTCCTTTGACTATCTTAGAGGATTAGAATTGGGACCCACCACCTAAAATTTCAGACCACTTCTTAGCTCCTTGCAAACTCCACAAACTTGACTGTAGACCCCTAATCACTTAGAGGGTGGAAATCAAATGTGGAAGTTTAAAGGATGAGTTCCTATAGGACTATTTGGCCTTAGGACCGCCTACAGGTGGCCTGGTGCAGTGAAGGGCTAACTTACACACACACTATACCTATACACTACACTTTCACACACATCCTAAAAACACACCCATACCTAATTAAGGTGATTCACATGGATGGTCCTTAACCCCTAAGCCCTTGGTTAAGAGGGTTAGGAACAACATAGTGGATGCCTCAAATGAGTCCCTTCATGGCTCATGTGGGCTTGATATGGCTTCATGGCTCAACCAAAATGATTTCATTCCACTTATAATTACTCAATCTTCATTTTTGCAAATTTTCAATTTTTGACCGCCAGGACCCTACACCCGTCTAGCCTACCCAAAGCCCTTGAAATTACCCAAAATTTTCAAAATTTCCAAATCACCCAAAATTCCCAAAAATTAACCTTGAACATTTCCTCACCAATCAAGTTGATCATCCATAGCCAAAAATACCAAAAATTCCAAAAATACCTCCTAATACCCTCCAAATACCCAAAATACCCCTCTTGACCCAAAAATCCAAAAATTCAGAAAATTCCCAGAAAATTCCAGAAAATCCCAAATATTCCCAATTTCATTCTGTTCAACTACACCATGGGCCAAATTTGTCAATTTACCCTACTTTGTCAAAACCCCGATTTGACCCATTTTAACCCGAAAGTGAACCCGATGTCAAACCAAACCTATCCAATTGACCCAAATTCTGGTCCAATTCAATTCTAAACTTCAATTTAACATTCCCAACACCAATCTAGACCAGATCCAAGTCCAATTTGATTGACATTTGAATCCAATTTCACTTTTGGCCTTAAAGCCCAATTTGGACCCATGACCCAAACCTAACCCAAACTAACCCGATTCAACTCCAATTAACCCCAAACCTTTTCTAAACCTTCCTTAACATCCCCACAAACAAAACACTCACATGATTTACCCAAAATTTAGACCCAAACCCCACTCAAATTCAACCCAAAGCCAAAAAGCCCAATTTTGACCTAAACCCAAACCTAACCCAAATAAGCCCAAACCCCAAAATCAAAACCCAACCAAAGTCAAAACCTCTTTGAAACACTCCCATAAACATTTCCCAACATTAATTTTACATCAATTTGAACCCTAACCCAACATTGGCCTAAGTTAGACCAATTTGACCTACATTGGCCCATTTACCAAAGAGGTCCAAATCCAACCCAATTCAAGCCCAAACCACTTCAAATTTATTCCAAATCATTCATGAAACCTTCCTAAATTAAATTAAACACTTATTGGATCCAATCCTTTACAAAATTATCAACCTAAAATTTGTTTTGAAATCCAAAAGCCCATTCCTAAAATAATTTCAAAAGTCCAAACCCATCCTAAGGCCCACATTACAATCTCATCTCATCCTCACTCAATTAAAATCATCCCTAAGTTCTAAATTAGCCATCAAATTTTTCTAAACTCAAGCCATATGCCAAATCCTATCAAATCACCCCTAAATTACAAAAATTCCTAAAAACCTCTTTCATGAAAGTTGACTTAGCTTTTTCCAAGCCAAAGGTGAGCCATGAAGCCATGCATGAGCCACATGTGAGCCATGAAAGCCTTGGACACTTCACCATACCCAAAATGGCAAGAAGAGGGGACCCTTTAATGATTCTCTTAGGAGTGATTAACCACTCCCATGTCTCCCCTAACTCTTGCTTAAGCTTAATTGTACTTGGATCGTGACTTGACCCCACTAATCAAGCCGATCCAAGTGACTTTCCCTTCGGCCCAAATTGGCCTTGGATGGTGGACCTAACCCAAAACCAAGGGTTGACCCATTTAGACCCAAAACTAGCCCTTTCCCATTCCACTTTGATTCAAATCCTTTACACATGTCCATGGCCAATTGACTGCACAAACCTCCAGCCCTGACCTACCTGGATCTGAGGGTGACCCATGCCTGCCGGCCAGCCGCCTGGGTCGCCGGAAAACACCATGGCCGAGACCTTGGGAGGAGCCAAAGTTTGGAATTCCCACCTGCTGAGCTGCCCCATCCCCAGTGGCCATTGCAGCTGTTCTTCTCTTGCCAAGAGCAGCTGATCCCAGTCCCTAACTCCCCCTGGGAGGCCCTCCAGCCTCTCCTATTTAAACACCCCCTCTCTCGGCCATGGGAGAGGTGCTGAACTAACCTTAAGGAAACTCTGCCAAAATCACTCCAGACTCTCCCCACACCTAGAGCATTTGATCCCCACTGTCATCCTGCCCTAATCCCCACTAATTGAGCTCAATTTTGGAGCTCAATTCTCAGGCCAGAACAGGACATTCCCAAATCCTTCGCCAAAGTCAAATTAAACTCACCTACACCTGCACAAGATCAAGAGGAGAAGTTCCCAGCTGAAAGCCCCTCTCCAGTGCCACCCATCCGTTCCGGACTCCAAGCTTTGTAATCGGGTCGTGGTCGAAATCCTACCTGGACAATTCACTGCACTCGGGAGACTTCATCCGGAGCTTCTTCGGGACGCAATCGAAGGTGACACAACCCTCGGATTGAAGCCACACTTCTCTCGAGCTAAGGTATGAGCTAACTCTTTATCCCGAGCTTCTGGAGATTCTCCATTTCAAATGCCTTACTTTCAATGCATGATCACCAGTATAGATGTATTCATCTCTTCAAGACGAATCCATAGAGCACGAGAACACAAAAATCCGTTAAGTATTGAGTGAGATATTAAGGATTTAGTGTGGATGGTTCTCAGGCTGGGAAGCTTGGGGACGATGAACGGATGTCGTTCATTTAATACAGGCGCGGACGGACGGCCAGGATCGCGCCAGATGAGGAGACGGAACGATACGGTGGGCCCCTAGAGCGCTGAGTCCGATGGCGGCGCCGAATCAGAACACGCGGCGTGGCCTTTCGGAGACGCCAAGGTTGAGTCAGGATCGTGTGGATAAATAGGAAATTAGGCTATTTTCTTATTTATTTAATTACCGGAACTTAAAAAATGTATAACTTTGTGTAGAAAAATCATAAAAATAAAATAAAAATACCCTCTTGCTCAGTGAACAGAGGAGAATAATGTGGGAAAGAAATCATTTAATTTCATCAAGTATTTTATTTTTAATAATTTATTTACTCTCTGCACATTTTCAATTCTCCATGCATGTATACAATTCACCATGGCATGAGACCATAGGGCTTTTGAAGCCTCTGAATTTGGGAACATTCCCTGAATTTTCCAAAATCAGAGGCCATCCCTATGAAGAGTTATTGATTTTTCAACTCTAGGTTTCTAGTTTGAGTATTTTAATTCCAATAATTAGCATATTATGAAATAAATTCTAGGAAAATTTGGTGATGTTTATTATGACCAGAGGAACCTAGGAAAAATAGGTTTTGAATTAATCCTCTTGGAATAACCCTAATTGGCTTAAACACCCAAAATAGGTCCTTAATTAATTAGAGCTAATCATACAGCAAATTGAGTTGAAATCAATTCTTCACTGACCTTTAGGATCATAGGAACCCACCATAAAAATTTGAAGTCAATTGGACTTGGTTAGCCCTACTAAATGGGTTGATTAAGCCATTTAGCCAATTTAAACTTTAAAAATTCACAACTTTCAAAATACTTTTATAAAATTCACTAAATTGGTTTTAGAGCATCTCTGATATCAGGGGAATTTTAAAAAATAAAATTGCAATTTTCTAAAAAAGTTGATTTTTTGCTTTATTTTAATATTTTAATAATTAAAAAATAATAAAAATCACAAAAATAATAAAATTCACCAAAATGTCACATTTTGAATTTTAATCACTTGGGAACAAATCCCATATTTTTCTTAAGTCTCTATAATGAGATATTAAATTTTAAAGCCTTAAGGTAATTTTAAAATTAAAAAAAATGTATATTTTAGCATTTCCACAAAAAATAATTTTAATAAATCAAAGAAAAATCAGAAAATTATAAAAATTGGTTCTCTGGTTTCCTTGATATTAGAGAGATTTTTGAAAAATATAAAATTCATTTTTCAATCTTTATTTTATTTTTAAATTAATTAATACTCCAAAACTCAAAATAATTATAATAAAAAGAATATAATTCAAAAAATCACCAAAATTAGTCCAAGTGATCCACTAGTCATTAGGAATGTCCCATAATTTTCTTAAGGACAGAAACTTTCCCTTGGTCTTATTATTAAATTTTCCTTGGAAATCCCTATTTTCCACCAAAAATAATTACATAAATAAATTAAATACATAAAAATCACATTTTCTCCTCTCATGCCTTTATTGACATATGAGTGAAGTCACATAAAAATTTCAAGTTCATTTAAGCTCAATTTAGTGAGTTATGAAATTATTAAGCTTTAAGGGCAAAACGGTAATTAAAATTTTAACATTTAATTAAAACTTTAGGCTTAATAAAATTAAAGAGTAAAGTATTTGATCCTAATCTGATTTGGATGATTGAAATTTGAATAATAAGGGTAGAAACCTATTAAACAATTTAAAAATAATTGAAATAAACCTTAATTAAATAATTGATTAAATTTGGAAGAATAATAAAATTGGAATTATTAAAATAGGGATATTATTAGGAAGAGATTTGTTCTTTAATTTAAGAATCCCTAAATTAATCATCACAATAATATTTAATTCCTAATTAAAATGATAATCCAAATTTAAGATTTAAAATGCTAAAAGGGCTTAATCATTAAATTAAATTTAAATTAAATTAAATTAAATTAAATTAAATTAAATTAAATTAAATTAAATTAAATTAAAACATATTAAATTAAATCAAATTAAATTAAATTAAATTAAATTAAATTAAATTAAATTAAATCATATTAAATTAAATCAAATTAAATAAAATTAAATTAAATTAAATTAAATTAAATAAAATAAAATAAAATAAAATTAAATTAAATTAAATTAAGTTAAATCATATTAAATTAAATTAAATTAAATTAAATTAAATTAAATTAAATTAAAATAAAAAATAAAATCAAGTTAAAATTAAAATTAGATTAAATTAAATAAAAATTAAAACTAAACCAAATTAAATTAAATTAAAGTTAAATTAAATTGAATTAAAAATAACATCACCTAAGACATAAAGAATTTAAAAATAAATATAAAGCAACTTGAACACTATTCCAAACTTAAACCCATTAAATCATAAACCATTTGAACATCAATTTGCCCTCAAAAGCTCTTATTGTCATAACTCCTAAATGGAGTGTTAAGTGAAGTGTTATTTCACTCATAGGATATTCGAAATGTCATAGTTCAGTCGAGCAAGAGAACAAAACTTAATTAAACCTCGGACGATTACCTCACCTGATTGATTAAATCCATTTGGACTTAAAATAATCCTAGAAGTATTGAAAAGATGTTTAAGATTTGTCTTAAGCACTTCCTCAATACGATAAGATGTTTATAAGAACAATTGAACTTAATTGTTCTTTGATGAAGAAAATCGTCCTCAAATTAAAACACAAGAACCTAGACGTCATAGGAGATGACTAGCTATAGGATTAGGAACTTGGTAGAAAACCATAACCCTTCCCTTAGCTTTTCCTAGGAACTTGCTTTAAATGCTTAAATATTCTAATTGTGTTTTAAGTGCAGCTTGGGATGAAGGGAAGACCCTCCAGGTACGCTTTTATTTTATTGCAATTTACCTTATTGCAATTTATTTAATCGCATCGCACTTACTTTTCTTGCATGATAAACAACTGTTGCTTGAAAACCCACACCTTTAGGATAGTCCCTAAAACTGAAACCAAAACTAAATTAAAATTCATTACAAGATAAACTTCACCGCCACAATATTTCAAAATATAAAACAACTCAAAATTTAATCACAAACAGAACACAAAACTACAATTACAACTAAATTAAAACGTCTTGTTGGATCATCGGGAATACCTCGGATGATGTAACCTACGTGTTGCTAACGGGATTTCCCACGGTCTAAATGAAAGTGTGGAACTCATTTAGTTGAGTTTAGCAAATTCATCTGGACTAAGTGAATCCGATTAAAATAACGATGCCGGAAGGATGGAACCGTGGGATCTTAACCGGTGTTGTTATAATCAACTTTAAGATTTGTTGTAATTAAAACATAAAAAACACTTGGAAATTAAGAATTTCTCTAAACCAAAACACTTTTCTCATCTCACGATTTATGACTTCTAAAACTAAACCTCTGCAACAACAAGGAGCTCGGAGCATGATGGGCGACACGACCATCGTCATCGTGAAAACTCGAATCTACTTTAGCAAAACTTTCTTAAGAATTAAATAACTAAGCCATAGAACTTCGAGGTAGTTTGCCTAGTGCAACATAAATCCTCAACCTTTTGTTAGGCATTTGCATTGCAAATTAAGCCCTAACCGGTCTTAGGATTTCGAGGTAGTCGTCCGATACGACATAAACCCTCACATCTTCGAGGCTATTTGTATGATCATGTCATACGAATATAAGTCCTAATTAATTAAAATTAGAAATATTAAAATATTAAGTAAACATTAGGACTTTCCTAAATTATAGCCAAACAATAGGATAGTTGGGAAATTACCAAAGTTCACTTCAAATCTGTAATTTCTCCTATCTTCCTTCCTTTGAATTCCCAAAACAAAATGTTCCAAATTTGATCCATTCCCTATTGAAATTCCAAAATTCAATCTCTTGAAAACTTAAACTTTGAAATTCTTGAGAGCGAACTACTGATTATTATCGAGAGTTTTCTTAGGTGATTCCCGTCACTTAAGATGTAATTAACTATAGGGGCTTGCCCTTATAGGGAACTTTAAGAACCCAGATAATATAAACCCTGCTTAATTTCTTTGTATTAAGCAGGGGAACTTTTCGGCTTATAAAATTGGTTCGCAGACCAAACGGATGTCACAAATCTTTTAGTTTATTTAATCGAGCCTTATCATCAAGCAGTGTGTCTATTCTTCGGGGTAGATACACGGTTTATGATGTGGTGCTCATTTATATAAACTATTTGGGATGTGAGATCGGTTTGATTTCATATCTTAAAATTTTTAAATTTAAAATTATTTTCATAATCAAATACTACTCCTCAAATTATTTATTTAAATATGAAAATTCGCCGACAATTTCTGTAGGCGACCCCTTTTGAAAACACATAACCTAAAAAATATGCCGACAATTTCTGGCAACTCCGCTGGGGAAAATTCCTCTCTCCATTTTAATCAGACAATTCTGCTTTCAAAAATCGGTAGTGTATCCATGTTCCTAGTGAATCAAACTACCCTTCTTTCCGTTGGAATACTATGTTCATTTCTACCTTGAACAAGTATAGCCAACATTCTCTCGGATTTAGGAGCCACTGTTTAGACACCCCTAAACGAGAGGTTCCGAGATCCTTTTACCTCATTTACGAGGTGGGGTGGACCCCCAATAGGTATTAGTTTAGGAGCGGTCTTGCGGGTCGAGAAGTTTCTACAAGACTTTCTCTTCCTTTTCCAGTTCCTGATCAATTCCTTTTACCCTTCCTATAACTCTCCTTCTTTTAATAATTCTCCTTCCTAATGAACAAATCTTTTCGAAAAAAGTCAATTTTCTTTTAATACCACAAATACACTAAGATAAACAAAAATGTGTTCGGACTCTTTCTTTTTCTTCATAAGTTTTACGACAAGAAGAAGCACGATTCGGGGACTAACACTTGGAATCTGCCCTGCAGAAATGAAAGCCCCAAAACTGATCTTCTCCTTCGTCAACGAACTGGACCTGGCCGTGTTCAAGGACGAACTGCCTGGTAATGGAATTATTCGATTCGGACAAGGATTTGGGGACACCGACATCAAAATCCCTGGCGTCACTCTCTTTTCACTCACAAGCAAAGTACCCGAAGCCGAGAAGTCGTTGATTGAGTTTAACCTCGAGTCGACTCATGAATTCCCTCCTCCGCAAAAGATTCCAGCGAGAGGAGTACTTGTTGTTCGCAGAAGGACTATTGTTGCTACCCCTGCGGTCTAGTTGTCTCCGCACCTACCCAAGCTACGTCGGACTAAAGGAAAGGAAATTCGGAAGCCGTGATGAACCCGTTACGCGTGGAGGGTACGGATCTTCTCGTGAAACCTTCGTTTTTGAAATCGGGTCCAGCTCGAGAATTCCATCGCTGACACAGACTTAGAGAAGGAACAGAAGTAGAAGGATTGCTAGAGAAGCTAGAGCTGCTGAAGTTGCTTTCCTAGAAGAAATCCTAGAACTGCCCGAGTATACACCGCTACCTGAATAAATACCACTTTTGGGAGGAAGCAGGTTCCATCCCCTCTCCGCCGCAGAGGATGAAGAAAATGTTCGCAAGATTGCTGCCGCATTGCCTCAGCCCGTATATTACAACGATAGTCGTAAGAAAAGGGCTAGAATTACGCCATTTGCTCGACTGCAAACCTTGATAGAGAAGTTAGCAAAGAAAGAAAAATGCCCTGTGTCAGAGATTTTAAGAAGGATAGAGGTCGAGTGCCGACCAAGTCCCATCTTGGGCTGCGAGTAGAACCTGCTATCGCTGCGGAAAAGCCGAATAAGTGAATGAAAGCTAGCCCGCCTGTCGTTGTTTCAGGACTACAAATTAGGGAGGATACCACCTTCCAGCATTTGGCTGACAGACCATCCGGTCCCAGACCTCCTGCTGCTAGAAGGATGGTATGGCGTCCCACTACCGAACAATTAAGATTAGAACAACAACCTGAGAAAGAAAGTCTCGTCAGGAGACTTGAGTCCGAAGAAAGTGCTACTGCAGTAAAGGGGACTCATGAGAAGGAAACCCGACGGTTATCACATAACAGCCGCAAGGATGTACGAAAAGACCACTAGAAGATGCTATGGAAAAGCTAAGAGCCGATATTCGGCGATTAGTAAGGGAAAGAGAAGAGAAATTCGAGAGATGAAGTTGACTCGTCGAGTTCATGGATGATGAATATGCAGAAATTAACATGGTTGAAACACGAGCATCGTCAGCTTCACAAGGTGCCCCTGTAGCCGCAGAAAGAGAGGAGCCGGAAGTAATGAGGAGGCGGCTTAAAGAGAAAGATGATACGATCGCCCAAATGGCAAAAAGGATGGAAGAGATGGGCTGTAGCCCTAGCCACTCTCCGGAGTCGAGTTCGACCCCAAAGAGAAACACCCCCAGAAGTCATTCACATTGTAGACGGAGGAAAGGAGATTACACCCATCAACGGGGATGATCAATTAAAAAAGGATGCAACACAAAGCATGATTCCGGAAAAGGATATTAAGAGCATGGTGAAACAGCAGGTGCGAGAAGCCTTGGCACAATCAAAGAGCGGGACATCCATTCGGACGGGTAGACCTTACCTCGAAGAATTCGACGTCGTCCAATATCCGAAAGGCTTTGTACCACCTCCGTTCAAGACCTTTGATGGAACCGGAAACCCTTGGCGGCATGTTGCACATTTTCGTTCCGATTGTTGCAATGCCGGCGGATGTGATGCCTTACTCTTCGGACAATTTGTCGACGACTTATTAGGGATCGCCTTTGATTGGTATGCAGAATTACCGAATGGTTCGGTGAAGACATTTTCAGAACTAGAGAACCTCTTCATCAAGCGATTTGCCGGAGCTCAACACCACATCATTATAGGTGATTTAGTGGTAGAGAAGCAGAAACCGAACGAAACCTTGGTGGACTACATACTTCGATGGAGGAACCTAAGTATGAAGTGTGAGCCACAACTACAAGAACAGCATGCAGTCGGCATTTTACTTAAGAGCATTCATGGCACGATAGCACTTCTCCTCAAGGGATTTACTATTAAGACTTTCGAGAAGTTGTTAAGCAAGGCCGGAAGCTTGCAAGAGGAGGCGAAGCAATTAAGTTTCACCGACAAAACGAGACAAACGAAGCCCGTGAAAACTTTTGAAAAGAAGTCCGGGATCGTTGCGAGTAGTCGATAAAGGCAAGCAGCCGATACAAATATCGTCGAACGGCCGCGACGCAGCCCCGACCCGGCTATCGGTCATCTCAACGGTATGAACAACCGCCTCGTCCACAACGTACGCTAAAGGAGCTTTTGAGCGGGGAGTATCCGTTCAAGAATGAGGCGATGCCGAAAATGTTCCATGAGTCGATGAAGACTCCGGATTTCCAACTACCGGAACCTAAGAGACCGGAAGAAGTCGACAAGAAAGGTGATCCCAACTTTTGCCCTTACCACCGGATGCTTGGGCATAAGATAGAAGATTGTATTACCTTCAAAAGTTGGCTCGACGACGATCTTCGGAAAGGGAATATAACGATCCCGAAGGAGTACATGAAGGAACCCCAGAAAGGAGGTTCCGTCAATGTTATCTCGACGGATCTCATTGTTCCAATAGATCCCTATGCGACTAATGATGGATGGACTACCGCTTGGACAAAGTCTTCGAAGAAGATTTTGGATCACATCCAAACCGCTTCGGTGCGAGCCTCGATTCGGAGTTCGAAGCACCGTCGAGTCGGCACTATCACTTGCGATAGAAGAACCACCTCAACGAGGAGACGATTGAAGAGAAGAAGAAAATCGAAGAAGAAGAGAAGACCGAGGCTCTTAAGGCTAGATCTAGGGGCTGCTTATCCTAGGATAGTTGTTTCCGATTCGGGGGAGAAATCTCTCGAACCTCTGACTCTGTATGATTATCTGCTCACTCCGGTGGGATCTTATAATGATAAGGGTTATGGCGTTGGCTACATTTTGACTGTTTCTAACTATTACGTAACTGGCGACAATCAACCTAATCCGGACGTCGATTCCAATACAAATGACAATTCTCAAATCATACACAATCTCGACAATCACAATGACAAAGAAGACATCCACCAAAGAGGCTACGAGAATTCAACAAGCAACGAATCTATTTGCGAGTTTCAAGGAGCTCCAGTCACGATAGAGTTAGAGCCTTCGGACTGCGAAGCTAATCCGAAAGAACTGTCATTCCGATTCAAGAGGAGACACCAACAAACTCAATACTAGATTCAGGAGAAATTACAGAAGTCAACTTAAGAAGTGGAAGAGTTCTACCTCCGAGAATGGGTCCAAAGGATAAAGGAAAGCAGGTGGTTGTTCAAGAAGAACCAACCCCGCAGCAGAAATACCCATTCGAGAAGAAGCCGAGACACATGAAAATAAAGTGGACTACAACGTGCTAGCCCATCTTGGGAAACTACCGACCAAGCGAGCATCTACGACGCTCTCATCTTATCGATGGAGATGAGAGAAGCTCGATCAAGGCCTTACTTGATCCGGAAATTTACTTAGCTCAAATGGTCGGAGATTCCTTAGATGAGGTTTGTTCGTTAAAGGAACGACGAGGTGTCACCTTCACGGACAATGACCTACTACTTGGGACGACGAGACCACAACCGACCAGTTGTACATTTCGATTCACAATAGGGAAGTTTACACTCTCCGAGTATTGGTGGATCCGGGAGCATCGATCAACATAATGAATCTTCGAGAGCTAGCATATTTGGAAATTGATGCTCACGAGCTTGAAGCAGACAAAATGTTATTAAGAGGATTCAACCAGAAAGGAGAAAGAGCCCTCAGATCAATAACACTACTAATGAAAACCGGTGACTTGGCAAAGACAACCACGAAATTTCACATAATTGATTCAGAAACGTCATTCAACGCTCTACTGGTTTGACCGTGGATACATGAAAATAGGATGGTACCATCATCCCTACACCAGTGCATCAAATACTACGATGGAGGGGAACAGTGCATCCAAGGTGACTTACAACCATTCTCCGTACATGAAATTGGAATCCATGAAGATGCAGCTTATTATGCACCTTCGAAGAAAATAATCTTCTACAGAGATAACATAACGAATGAAGCAAAGGAAGTTCGGGACAACGAAGAACCTGAAGTTCTAGTCCAACAGTCACTCACCACTCCCTTACGACAAGATGGTGAAGGTTTCTCCACAACTCGCATCCGAGGTCGAGGCCGGGGACGAGGTCGTGGCAGAAACGTTAGGATAGTTGGACAGAGGAAACCAGCCATCAATGTTGATTGGGAAGATAGTTACGAAGAAGAAAAAGAAATCAAGCAAGAAGCGACGACAATAAGTTGGAAGAAGCCGCAATTCGAGGATCCCGCTCGAAGATGAAAAGAATGAAGAATATAAATCGATGTACGAGAAGATTAACCACTATGTACATACTATGACCACGACCCCGATCCATTCTAATAAGATCGAGGGTATGGTGGTCAAAGAGGTACGTAGCGGCGGTGCAAAACCCATCAAATTCTACCGTGGTGCTCCTTCCTCCAAAGCTGAAAATAATGTACAATTTGAAGATGTCACTTCATCAGAATTAATGGAATTACCTTTTGAGTGGTACTCTTCCTGTGTTCAAAATTTAATTCAGCGTGGTTTCTTACCTCGACAATGGACAAAAGGTCAATCACAACATTTTGAAAAATTATGGAATAACTCCGGTCGTCCACCCAATTCAAAGCATGGTCTCGGATTCGACACGGTAGGATCGGTTGACGATACGGAATTTTGCTTGGTTGTCACTTGCGAGTCTAATGAAAGCTGCATAGAAACTACGGAAGAATTTGAAGATTTACAAATTGGAGATGCTCCACAGAATTCGAAGAAGAGATTAAATCTACAATAGATGAGTTAACGGAAGTTAACTTAGGTGCTAGCGAAGAGCACTAGACCTACCTTTGTTAGCTCCTTACTCGATAAAGAAGACTCCGAAGAAATAATCGAGTTATTAATGGAATTTAAAGACTATTTTGCTTGGAGCTACGATGAGATGCCGGGTTTAGCTCGAGAGGTCGCGGTCCATAAGCTAGGAGTGGATCCTGCTACGTCCGGTCAGACGAGGTCCCGAAAGAATGTGTTTGGAAATCGAAGAACAAGTCATAGGCGAAGTTAAAAAGCTAATAGACGCTAAATTTGTCCGCGAAGAACAATACCGACTTGGTTAGCCAATGTGGTACCGAGTTAGGAAGAAGAATGGTCGGATCGGAATTTATGTGGATTTCGGAGATTTAAACGAGGCATGTCGAAAGGATGAATTCCCTCTACCGATCCCGGAATTAATGATTGACATTTCTTCGACACATGAAATATTCTCATTCATGGATGGATCTTCGAGGATACAACCGGATAAAAATGGCTCCGAGAAGATGAAAAACTTACGGCATTCGAACGCCGATTGGAGTATATTGCTTACACGGTGATGTCATTCGGACTGAAGAACGCAGGAGCAACATACCAGAGAGCAATGACAAGAATTTTTGATGATCTCATCCACAATCAAGTCGAATGCTACGTGGATGATGTGGTCATCAAAAGCAAAGTAAAGAACAACCACCTATATGATTTGAGAATTGTTTTCGAATGATTAAGACAATTTAACCTTAAGATGAATCCCTTAAAATGCGCCTTCGGCGTCACCTCCGAAAAATTCTTAGGATTCGTTGTCCGACATCGTGGAATTGAAATTAACCCGGAAAAGATTAAAGCTATCTTAGAAATGCCGCCTCCCAAAACCTTAAAACAACTACGATCTTTTCAAGGGAAGTTGGCATATCTTCGACGCTTTACCTCAAACTTGTCAGGTAGGTTTCAGCCTTTCTCAGCATTAGTTAAAATGACGCCAAATTTATTTGGGAAGAGAAATGCCAGAAGGACTTTGAGGACATTAAGCAATATTTAATGACACCTCCTGTCTTAGCGACCCCGGTCTCGGGTAGACCGGCGATACTTTATACCGCGGCTTTAGACGACTCTCTCGGAGCCTCGTTAGCTAGAGTCGATGATGAGGGTAAAGAAAATGCTCTTTACTACCTAAGTCGTCGTTTACTTCGACGGAAATAAGGTATCCCGCAATTGAAAAGCATTGTTTGGCCACGATCTTTGCCGCTCAAAGCTCGGGCACTACATGCTTTCTCATAAGGTCAACCTAATCTCGAAATTTAATCCATTGCGATACTTGATGACTCGTCCGACGCTTTCGGCGGACTTGCCGGATGGTCGATGATATTATTGCAATTCGATATAACTTTCGTGCCTCTTCGTGCCGTAAAGGGACAAGTCTTAGCGGACTTCCTCGCAGCACACCCTTTGCGGCGGAATCTCCTCTCAATGACGATTTGCCGGATGAACAAATAATGAGTTTAGAAGACCACGATGATCGATGTTGGGAATTATATTTCGACGGAGCATCTTCGACACACAAAGACGAAGAATCGCGAGTGATAGTGCACGGTAAGGCGGGGATCGGATTAATCTTTATAACACCGGAGCGAGGGATGTTAAGATACTCCTACCACTTGACGAAGCCGTGTACAAACAACGAAGCGAGAATATGAAGCCCTCATAACGGGATCTGGAATTAACTATTCGAATGGGGATAACGGACATCAACATCTACGGGGATTCGCGGTTAATCATTCAACGGATCGTCGGACGGTACGGAATTTTAAAACCAAGACTCGAGCAATACTTCCAGTATGCCATACAGTTGTTGGAAAAGATTCCGAATGTGACAATCTACAAAATTCCTAGAAAAGAAAATGCTTTAGCGGATGCGTTAGCTCGCCTCACAAAAGAATTTGCCTGCTTGCAAGATGAATCAGTGGAAGTGTCAGTTTATGGACGCCAGGTCCTATCACAGCTCGATATAGACACAATACACAAATCGAGAAAAGAAGAAGAATCGGTTACGACGGTGACGAGAAAACACGGAAGATTGGCGACGGCCATTAATGGACTACTGCCGAAACGGGAAAACTACCGGACGATAGGTCGCTAGCCCATCGGATCGAAAAGAACTGCATCCTGCGCATTAATAAACAACACGTTATACGGAAGGTCTTTCGATCAAATGTGGCTAAGGTGCCTAAGCGGGTCCGAGGCCCGTGAAATTGTTAAAGAGGTCCATTCGGGACTCCGTGGCGCTCACCGGTCGGGTCCGAAGATGAAAATGAAAATTAAAAGACTAGGGTACTACGGCCCTCGATGATGACCGACTGCATGAAAATCGCCAAGAGCTATCACCGATGCCGAGTGCACGGAGTGGTTCTACACCAACCTCCGAATGTGTTACATCCAGACAATTGCGTCGTGGCCATTTGAATGTTGGGGCACGGATATGGTGGGTCCGATAGAACCACCATCTTCAAAAGGACATCGCTTCATTCTTGCGGCTACGGATTACTTTTCCAAGTGGGCGAGGCGGTTCCACTCGGAGAAGTGAAAGCACACCACGTGCTACGAGTTTTCGAGAACCGAGTTGTCTACCGTTTCGGAGTGCCGCGTAGGATCATCTCAGATAATGGGTCAGCATTCAGAAGCACACAAATCAACAATTTTGTCAGGAGACACAGAATCGACTGGCGATATTCAATAATTTACTACCCAAGAGCAAATGGCTTGGCTGAGGCTTTTAATAAAACTCTCGTTCAAATTTTAAAGAAGACTTTGGACGATAATAAGAGAAATTGGCACAAGAAGTTATTAGAAGCCTTATGGGCCTACCAGACAACCTTCGAACTCCTACTCGAAGCTACACCTTACGCTGCGGTGTATGGGTCCGAGGCGGTGTTACCCTTAGAGGTTCGGCTTCCTTCACTCGAGATTGCGAGTTGCAAAAAAAATCACGACGAGAAGAGAATGCCAAATTATGACTAGAGGAATTAGAAAGCACGGAAGGGAAAAGACTTGCGGTGCGACGAATTTAGAACTATACCAAGCTAAGATGGTTCGAAGCCCATGACAGATTGGTCCGCCAAGAACCTTGAAAGTTGGTGACTTAGTTCTTGTTCTCGAAAGACTATTCTTGCACACGCAAGATAGGAGGAAAATTTGAACCCACTTGGGAAGGGCCGTTTGTGGTTGAAGCAGTATACTCAGGAGGCTCCTACCAGCTAGTGAATTGCCGAGGAGAACGACATATGCTTCCGATCAATGGACGATACTTGAAAAAGTATTACGCTACCTAATGTTTCGAAGGAATGGATTTTTCATCCCTAGAAGCACGGGTGAAGTAGTTACTTAAGACTGAGTCCGAACCCAAAAATAATAAAAAATGTGCTAAAATAAATAAAATCATGATAATAAAGTTTTCCTTGTTTTCTCTTCCATATCAAAATCTCTTTCCTGATCTTATCCCACTTCATTCTGTTAAATTTAAAAATACAAAAAGTAATAAAAAAAACTGTCTTTAATAAACATTTTCTTAATGTTCTTGTTCTTAGTACGGCCCACGATCCTTTTCCTTGTCTTTTCGCGGGGAAATGTCGAACGGGCGGTTGGTCTCGAACTTTAGAAATGGTGTAAGCCTTGCACTCGACGAAAGGAGGGTGAAAGATGGAGCGATAATAGAGATTGACTCGGACTTCGCACCGGCGGGCCCGCAATACGAGGAAGGTGGCCGGGTCCCGATTGGCCGAGAGGACCGCCCGGTCGGACGGTAATGAAAGTGGGTGGCCCAAGCCACCAATCCGATAGCAAGAAAAGGAAGACAAACACCGAAGAAGACAAGAGAATCAAGTTTGTAGTCGCTACGGCGGAAGGCGGGCTTGTCGGCGCCGCGCCACGGAAGTCGGGAAATACGAAGAGCTACTCTCACGGCAACTCGACGAAGAAATAAAAATCGCCGTATCCGCAAGATGTTAACTAAACTAGCGACGGACCGGTGCGATGAGGCGATTCTACTTGCCGGTACATATACTTCGAGGACTCCGAGTTCACCGGGTACCGAAGGAAGGAGGCCAGCTCCGAGGATAACATAAGAGACCAGGGAAATCTTAAGAAGAACAGAAGAAGGAAGACTACAACGCCACCAGATAAAGCCACCGGTAATGCATAACCTTGTTATAGAAGCAACCCCAGAGGATGTCCCGACGGACACCATCCCCGAGGAGCTGAGGTATGCAGGAGAACGTGAAGGGATTGAGCCATATATCCCACAATACGTCACCAGGCCTCGCCATTTGCAGATTATTCCGGAATACGAGCTAGAAAGAATGCGGAATGTCGAGAAGAAAACTTTTGAATACTTCGGGAGAATTAGAGGCGGGGAGGATCAATATACTAGAAGGCCTCGAGCTACATACGAACGTGTTCTCGAATACGAACAACAACAAATCGTGGATCGCATCCGAGATTTGAAAAGAATGGGCCGAGCGGGCCGCCTGAGAGAAAACACTTACTCGGAACCCGGAGATGGATGCCAGGGAAAGGGAGAATTACAATACAATGTGGATGCTGCTACAACTTCGCAAAAGACAGGAAGGGAAACCCACCGGGGATACTCCGTCATGGCCAGGTGGATCCAATGCTATTAGTCATCAAAAGGATGGTAAAAAGAATGATAGCATGGAGGGTACTGCTAGCAGATTGCATACCCAACAGTTGCATCATTAACATTTACAAGAAGGGTGACTGCATACCCCCGCACATAGATCACCACGACTTTGTGAGACCTTTTTGCACGCTTCTTTTCGAACGAGTGTAATATCATGTTCGGATCTAACCTCCGGATAGCAGAGCCCGAGTGAGTTCGGAGGGCCGGTAAAGATACCATTACCGGTAGGTTCCGTCATGATACTAAAGGGCAACGGAGCGGATGTCGCTAAACATTGCATACCGGGAGTACCAATGAAGCGGATCTCGGTTACTTTCGAAGGATGGATGACGGGAAAGCACCTTACCACTTCCAGCCAGACCCGGAGCTAGAGAGCCTCCGGCCTTACGAGCTGTGAGTTACATGGAAAATATCACACCTCCAACGTACACCAATACGACATCCTTGCCAAGGATGGCTTGGAAGGTGATGTTATTGACCATGTACCTTACTATTCAGACATGGATTTCTGACAATACCTTTTTGGATGGATCGACAAAGATCATACATAGTCCGTTTTGAATCTATATGGATTGTATGAGATGTATTCCAGATCGAGTTGTATGATGTATCTTCAATATGATTAGAATGAAAGTGACCATGTCACATTTTTGGCCTTCACCTCTTTTGTGCAAGTTGACTGAGAAACGCCATTAAAGTTAAATGAACTTCGAACAAAGAACAGAAAAGAAACAAAAAAAAGAATAAAAGAAAACTTTCCTTAAAAATCTAAAAAATGATGAACACCAAATTCACATGAACATTAAATGAATGATAAAATAAATTTGAATCGTTAAAAGACAAACAAAATGAACATAAATTTCAAATCAAATCTCAATCAAATTCAAATTCAACCTTCCAGATTTCAAATCAAATCTCAATCAAAAATTCAAATTCAACCTTACAAATCTCAAATCAAATCTCAATCAAATTCAAACTCAATCTTCCAAATCTGAAATCCAATCCGTTCTGCTCTCTCCTTTGTCTGGGATGGAAGCGGTCGATTCCATTGACATGGAGCCACGAGGTTTTCGATTCGAATCTAGTGGCAAGGAATTATATCCAATCCAAACCAGAAACTCTCAATCAACTCTTTTGATTGGGATATGTAGCATCTACATATTCCCTCCTAATTTGTTTCTTTCCACAAAAAAAAATCTTTTACAACTTTCATGAAATTCTCGAAACACCAAAATTCCACACTGCAAATCTTTGCAAAATCAAAATACATCAAAAAATCAAATTCTTGGGGTTGAGGATTTTACATTTGAGACTGCATTACTTTAGTATTCTTTCCCTATCACAATGAAATACATTAAATTCAAATTCTTGGGGTTGAGGATTTTACATCCGAGACTGCATTGCTTTAGGATTCTTTCCCTATCGCAATGAAATATATCAAAATCAAACTCTTGGGGTTGAGGATTTTACATCCGAGACTGCATTGCTTTAGGATTCTTTCCCTATCGCAATGAAATACATCAAATTCAAACTCTTGGGGTTGAGGATTTTACATCCGAGACTGCATTGCTTTAGGATTCTTTCCCTATCGCAATGAAATACATCAAATTCAAACTCTTGGGGTTGAGGATTTTACATCCGAGACTGCATTGCTTTAAGATTCTTTCCCTATCGCAATGAAATACATCAAAATTAAAATTCTTGGGGTTGAGGATTTTACATCCGAGATCGCATTGCCTATAGGATTCTTTCCCTATCGCAATGAAATACATCAAAATCAAACTTTTGGGGTTGAGGATTTTACATTCGAGACTGCATTGCTTTAGGATTCTTTCCCTATCGCAATGAAATACATCAAAATTTAAATTCTTGGGGTTGAGGATTTTACATCCGAGACTGCATTTCTTTAGGATTCTTTCCCTATCGCAATAAAATACATCAAAATCAAATTCTTGGGGTTGAGGAGTTTACATCCGAGACTGCATTGCTTTAGGATTCTTTCCCTATTGCAATGAAATACATCAAGACTCAAATTCTTGGGGTTGAGGATTTTATATCCGAGACTGCATTGCTTTAGGATTCTTTCCCTATCGCAATGAAATACATCAAAATCAAACTTTTAGGGTTGAGGATTTTACATCCGAGAATGCATTGCTTTAGGATTCTTTCCCTATCGCAATGAAATGCATCAAAATCAAACTCTTGAGGTTAAAGATTTTACATCCAATACCACATTGCTCTGAGATCTCTCCTCATTGTAATGATTCAATCCAATCAATTCAATTTTCTTTTGAGGTTGAAGATGTTACATCTAAAACCACAAAATTCCAATTTTCATTTCAAGTTCGAATCCCTTCAAATTAATCTTAACAAAACTTCAATCTAAATTTAAACTCAAACTAAAATCTGAGCTCACACATCAAAACTTAAATTGAAACAAAATAAAATCTAAATCGAAATTCCCCCAGATCATGTGATTTGGGATTCACCTCCTTTTTCTTTCCCCAGCGAGAGTTCAGGAACCTCCAGTCTCAGAGATATACTTGACACTCCCCAGCGAAATCTCTTCTACTTTGTCCTAAGTTTGTTACTTGGACTTTTGTGTTGGATTTGTTGATCACTTCGGTCAACACCAATATGTGCGGTGTGCTCTGTCAGCTCACCACACCTATTGGGGGTCCATTTGTTGACCTCATTTTTTATGAGGTCTTCTCTTCTTCTTTTTAGTACTTAGGATCTAGCCTTAGGCTTTTCCTTTGACTATCTTAGAGGATTAGAATTGGGATCCACCACCTAGAATTTCAAACCACTTCTTAGCTCCCTGCATACTCCACAAACTTGACTGTAGACCCCTAATCACCTAGAGGGTTGAAATCAAATGTGGATGTTTAAAGGATGAGTTCCTATAGGACTCTTTGGCCTTAGGATCTGCCACAGGTGGTACGAGTCCGGTGAAGGGTCGACTTACACACACACTACACCTATACACCACACTTTCACACACATCCTAAAAACACACCCATACCTAACTTGACCTCCCGACTCATGAAGGTGATTCACATGGATGGTCCTTAACCCCTAAGCCCTTGCGCAAAGGGTTAGGAAAAACATAGTGGATGCCTCAAATGAGTCCCTTCATGGCTCATGTGGGCTTGATATGGCTTCATGGCTCAACCAAAATGATTTCATTCCACTTATAATTACTCGATCTTCATTTTTGCAAATTTTCGATTTTTGACCGCGAGACCCTACACACTGCCTAACCTACCCAAAGCCTTCGAAATTACCCAAAATTTTCAAAATTTCCAAATCACCCAAAATTCCCCAAAATTAACCTTGAACATTTACTCACCAATCAAGTTGATCATCCATAGCCAAAAATACCAAAAATTCCAAAAATACCTCCCAATACCCTCCAAATACCCAAAATACCCCTCTTGACCCAAAAATCCAAAAATTCAGAAAATTACCAGAAAATCCCAAATATTCCCAATTTCATTCTGTTCAACTACACCATGGGCCAAATTTGTCAATTTACCCCACTTTTGTCAAAACCCCCAATTTGACCCATTTTAACCCAAAGTGAACCCAATGTCAAACCAAACCTACCCAATTGACCCAAATTCTGGTCTAATTCAATTCTAAACTTCAATTTAACATTCCCAACACCAATCTAGACCAGATCCAAGTCCAATTTGATTGAAATTTGAATCCAATTTCACTTTTGGCCTTAAAGCCCAATTTAGACCCATGACCCAAACCTAACCCAAACTAACCCAATTCAACTCCAATTAACCCCAAACCTTTTCTAAACCTTTCTTAACATCCCCACAAACAAAACACTCACATGATTTACCCAAAATTTAGACCCAAACCCCACTCAAATTCAACCCAAAGCCAAAAAGCCCAATTTTGACCTAAACCCAAACCTAACCTAAATAAGCCCAAACCCCAAAATCAAAACCCAACCAAAGTCAAAACCTCTTTGAAACACTCCCATAAACATTTCCCAACATTAATTTTACTTCAATTTGAACCCTAGCCCAACATTGGGCCAAGTTAGCCCAATTTGACCTACATTGGCCCATTTACCAAAGAGGTCCAAATCCAACCCAATTCAAGCCCAAACCACTTCAAATTTATTCCAAATCATTCATGAAACCTTCCTAAATTAAATTCAACACTTATTGGATCCAATTCTTTACTAAATTATCAACCTAAAATTTGTTTTGAAATCCAAAAGCCCATTCCTAAAATAATTTCAAAAGTCCAAACCCATCCTAAGGCCCACATTACAATCTCATCTCATCCTCACTCAATTAAAATCATCCCTAAGTTCTAAATTAGCCATCAAATTTTTCTAAACTAAGCCATATGCCAAATCCTATCAAATCACCCCTAAATTACATAAATTCCTAAAAACCTCTTTCATGAAAGTTGACTTAGCTTTTTCCAAGCTAAAGGTGAGCCATGAAGCCATGCATGAGCCACATGTGAGCCATGAAAGCCTTGGACACTTCACCATACCCAAAATGGCAAGAAGAGGGGACCCTTTAATGATTCTCTTAGGAGTGATTAACCACTCCCATGTCTCCCCTAACTCTTGCTTAAGCTTAATTGTACTTGGATTGTGACTTCACCCCACAAATCAAGCTGATCCAAGTGACTTTCCCTTCAGCCCAAATTGGCTTTGGATGGTGGACCTAACCCAAAACCAAGGGTTGACCTATTTAGACCCAAAACTAGCCCATTCCCATTCCACTTTGATTCAAATCCTTTACACATGTCCATGGCCAATTGACTACACAAATCTCCAGCCCTGACCCACCTGGATCTGAGGGTGACCCATGCCTGCCGGCCAGCCGCCTGGGTCACCGGAAAACACCATGGACGAGACCTTGGGAGGAGCCAAAGTTTGGAATTTCCACCTGCTGAGTCGCCCCGTCCCCAGGTGGCCATTGCGGTTGTTCTTCTCTTGCCAAGAGCGGTGATCCCGATCCCTAACTCCCCACAGGAGGCCCTCCAGCCTCTCCTATTTAAACACCCCTTCTCTCGGCCATGGGAGAGGTGCTGAACTAACCTTAAGGAAACTCGCAAAAATCACTCCGGACTCTCCCCACACTAGAGCATTTGATCCCCACCGTCCTCCCGCCCTAATCCCCACTAATCGAGCTCGATTTTGGAGCTCGATTCTCGGACCGAACAGGACATTCCCAAATCCTTCCCCAAAGTCAAATTAAACTCACCTACACCCGCACAAGATCAAGAGGAGAAGTTCCCACGGAAAGCCCCCTCTCCAGGGCCGCCCATCCGTTCCGGACTCTAAGCTCAGTAATCGAGCTGTGGTCGAAATCCTACCTAGACAATTCACCGGACCGGGAGACTTCATCCTGGAGCTTGTCGGGACGCAATCGAAGGTGACACAACCCTCGGATTGAAGCCACACTTCTCTGAGCTAAGGTATGAGCTAACTCTTTATCCCGAGCTTCTGGAGATTCTCCATTTCAAATGCCTTAATTTTAATGCATGATCACCGTATAGATGTATTCGTCTCTTCAAGACGAATCCATAGAGCACGAGAACATGAAAATTCGTTAAGTATTAAGTGAGATATTAAGGATTTAGTGTGGATGGTTCTCGGGCTGGGAAGCTTGGGGATGATGAACGGATGCCGTTCATTTAATACAGGCGCGGACGGACGGCCAGGATCGCGCCGGATGAGGAGATGGAATGATACGGCGTGCCCCTGGAGCGCTGAGTCGGATGGCGGCGCCGAATCATAACACGCCGCGTGGCCTTTCGGAGACGCCGAGGTTGAGTTAGCGTCGCGTGGATAAATAGGAAATTAGGCTATTTTCCTATTTATTTAATTACCAGAACTTGAAAAATGTATAACTTTGTGTAGAAAAATCATACAAATAAAATAAAAATACCCTCTTACTCAGTGAACAGAGGAGAATAATGTGGAAAAGAAATCATTTAATTTCATCATGTATTTTATTTTTAATAATTTATTTACTCTCTGCACATTTTCAATTCTCCATGCATGTATACAATTCACTATGGCATGAGACCATAGGGCTTTTGAAGCCTCCGAATTTGGGAACATTCCTCGAATTTTCCAAAATCAGAGGCCATCCCTATGAAGAGTTATTGATTTTTCAACTCTAGGTTGCTAGTTTGAGTATTTTAATTCCAATAATTAGCATATTGTGAAATAAATTCTAGGAAAATTTGGTGATGTTTATTATGACCAAAGGAACCTAGGAAAAATAGGTTTTGAATTAATCCACTTGGAATAACCCTAATTGGCTTAAACACCCAAAATAGGTCCTTAATTAATTAGAGCTAATCATACATCAAATTGAGTTGAAATCAATTCTCCACTAACCTTTAGGATCAGAGGAACCCACCATAAAAATTTGAAGTCAATTAGACTCGGTTAGCCCTACTAAATGGGTTGATTAAGCCATTTAACCAATTTAAACTTTAAAAATTCATAACTTTCAAAATACTTTTCAAAAATTCACTAAATTAGTTTTGGAGCCTCTCTGATATCAGGGGAATTTTAAAAAATAAAATTGCAATTTTCTAAAAAAGTTGATTTTTTGCATTATTTTAATATTTTAATAATTAAAAAATAATAAAAATCACAAAAATAATAAAATTCACCAAAATGTCACATTTTGAATTTTAATCACTTGGGAACAAATCCCATATTTTTCTTAAGTCTCTATAATGAGATATTAAATTTTACAGCCTTAAGGTAATTTTAAAATTAAAAAAATGTATATTTTTAGCATTTCCACTAAAATAATTCTAATAAATCAAAGAAAAATCAAAAAATTATAAAAATTGGTTCTCTAGTTTCCTTGATATCAGAGAGATTTTTAAAAAATATAAAATTCATTTTTCAATATTTATTTTATTTTTAAATTAATTAATTCTCCAAAACTCAAAATAATTATAATAAAAAGAATATAATTCAAAAAATCACCAAAATTGGTCGAAGTGATCCTCTAGTCATTAGGAATATCCCATAATTTTCTTAAAGATAGAAACTTTCCCTTGGTCATATTATTAAATTTTCCTTGGAAATCCCTATTTTCCACCAAAAATAATTTCATAAATAAATTAAATACAGAAAAATCACATTTTCTCCTCTCATGCCTTTATTGACATATGAGTGAAGTCACATAAAAATTTCAAGTTCATTTAAGCTCAATTTAGTGAGTTATGAAATTATTAAGCTTGAAGGGCAAAACGGTAATTAAAATTTTAACCTTTAATTAAAACTTTAGGCTTAATAAAATTAAAGAGTAAAGTATTTGATCCTAATCTGATTTGGATGATTGAAATTTGAATAATAAGGGTAGAAACCTATTAAACAATTTAAAAATAATTGAAATAAACCTTAATTAAATAATTGATTAAATTTGGAAGAATAATAAAATTGGAATTATTAAAATAGGGATATTATTAGGAAGAGATTTGTTCTTTAATTTAAGAATCCCTAAATTAATCATCTCAATAATATTTAATTCCTAATTAAAATGATAATCTAAATTTAAGATTTAAAATGCTAAAAGGGCTTAATCATTAAATTAAATTAAAATTTAAATTAAATTAAATTAAATTAAAACATATTAAATTAAATCAAATTATATTAAATTAAATTAAATTAAATTAAATTAAATTAAATCATATTAAGTTAAATCAAATTAAATCAAATTAAATTAAATTAAATTAAATTAAATTAAATCAAATTAAATTAAATTAAATTAAATTAAATCAAATCAAATTAAATTAAATTAAATTAAATTAAATTAAATCATATTAAATTAAATTAAATTAAATTAAATTAAATTAAATTAAAATAAAAAATAAAATCAAGTTAAAATTAAAATTAGATTAAATTAAATAAAAATTAAAACTAAACCAAATTAAATTAAATTAAAGTTAAATTAAATTGAATTAAAAATAACGACACTTTAAGACATAAAGAATTTAAAAATAAATATAAAGCAACTTGAACACTATTACAAACTTAAACCCATTAAATCATAAACCATTTGAACATCAATTTGCCCTCAAAAGCTCTTATTGTCATAACTCCTAAATGGAGTGTTAAGTGAAGTGTTATTTCACTCATAGGATATTCAAATGTCTTAGTTCACTGAGCAAGAGAAGAAAACTTAATTAAACCTCAGACGATTACCTCACCTGATTGATTAAATCCATTTGGACTTAAAATAATCCTAGAAGTATTGAAAAGATGTTTAAGATTCGTCTTAAGCACTTCCTCGGTACGATAAGATGTTTATAAGAGCAATTGAACTTAATTGTTCTTTGATGAAGAAAATCGTCCTCAAATCAAAACACAAGAACCTAGACGTCATAGGAGATGACTAGCTATAGGATTAGGAACTTGGTAGAAAACCATAACCCTTCCCTTAGCCTTTCCTAGGAACTTGCTTTAAATGCTTAAATATTCTAATTGTGTTTTAAGTGCAGCTTGGGATGAAGGGAAGACCCTCCAGGTACGCTTTTATTTTATTGCAATTTACCTTATTGTAATTTATTTAATCGCATCACACTTACTTTTCTTGCATGATAAACAACTGTTGCATGAAAACCCACACCTTTAGGATAGTCCCTAAAACTGAAACCAAAACTAAATTAAAAGTCATTACAAGATAAAATTCACCGCCACAATATTTCAAAATATAAAACAACTCAAAATTTAATCACAAACAGAACACAAAACTACAATTACAACTAAATTAAAAAGTTTTGTTGGATGATCGGGAATACCTCGGATGATGTAACCTACGTGTTGCTAACGGGATTTCCCACGGTCTAAACGAAAGTGTGGAACTCATTTAGTTGAGTTTAACAAATTCATCTGGACTAAGTGAATCTGATTAAAATAACGATGCCGGAAGGATGGAACCGTGGGATCTTAACCGGTGTTGTTATAATCAACTTTAAGATTTGTTGTAATTAAAACATAAAAAACACTTGGAAATTAAGAATTTCTCTAAACCAAAACACTTTTCTCATCTCCTGATTTATGACTTCTAAAACTAAACCTCTGCAACAACAAGGAGCTCGGAGCATGATGGGCAGCACGACCATCGTCATCAGCAAAACCTGAATCTACTTCAGCAAAACTTTCTTAAGAATTAAATAACTAAGCCATAGGACTTCGAGGTAGTTTGTATAGTGCAACATAAATCCTCAACCTTTTGTTAGGCATTTGCATTGCAAATTAAGCCCTAACCGGTCTTAGGATTCCGAGGTAGTCGTCCGATACGACATAAACCCTCACATCTTCGAGGCTATTTGTATGATCGTGTCATACGAATATAAGTCCTAATTAATTAAAATTAGAAAGATCAAAATATTAAGTAAACATTAGGACTTTCCTAAATTCAAGTCAAACAATAGGATAGTCGGAAAATTACCAAAGTTCACTTCAAATCTGTAATTTCTCCTATCTTTCTTCCTTTGAATTCCCAAAACAAAATGTTCCAAATTTGATCCATTCCCTATTGAAATTCCAAAATTCAATCTCTTGAAAACTTAAACTTTGAAATTCTTGAGAGCAGAACTACTGATTATTATCGAGAGTTTTCTTAGGTGATTCCTGTCACTTAAGATGTAATTAACTATAGGGGCTTGCCCTTATAGGGAACTTTAAGAATGCAGATAATATAAACCCTGCTTAATTTCTTTGTATTAAGCAGGGGAACTTGTCGGCTTATAAAATTGGTTCGCAGACCAAACGGATGTCACAAATCTTTTAGTTTATTTAATCGAGCCTTATCATCGAGCGATGTGTCTATTCTTCGGGGTAGATACGCGGTTTGTGATGTGGTGCTCGTTTATATAAACTATTTGGGATGTGAGATCGGTTTGATTTCATATCTTAAAATTTTTAAATTTAAAATTATTTTCAAAATCAAATACTACTCTTCAAATTATTTATTTAAATATGAAAATTCGCAGACAATTTCTGTAGGCGACCTCTTTTCAAAACACATAACCTAAAAAATATGCCGACAGAGCTTAACTTTCAGCTCTCTTCTTGAGGCTAGAGCCTAAATTCTAGTTCTCTTTCAAATTTGTCAGGCTAGAGCCTAACTTCCAGCTCTATTCTTGAGGCTAGAGCCTAAATTCTAGTTCTCTCTCAAATTTCCGAAGCTAGAGCCTAAGTTCCAGCTCTCTTCTTGAGGCTATAGCCTAAATTCTAGTTCTCTTTCAAATTTCTGATGTTGGAGCCTAACTTCTAGCTCTCTTCTTGAGGCAAGAGCCTAAATTCTAGTTTTCTTTCAAATTTCCGAGGCTAGAGCCTAACTTCCAGCTCTCTTCTTGAGGCTAGAGCCTAAATTCTAATTCTCATTCAAATTTCTGAGGCTGGAGCCTAACTTCAAGCTCTCTTCTTGAGGCTAGAGCCTAAATTCTTGTTCTCTTTCAAATTTCTGAGGCTGGAGCCTAACTTCCAGCTCTCTTCTTGAGGCTAGAGCCTAAGTTCTAGTTCTTATTCAAATTTCTGAGGCTGGAGCGTAACTTTCAGCTCTCTTCTTGAGGCTAGAGCCTAAATTCTAGTTCTCTTTCAAATTTTCGAGGCTGGAGCCTAAATTCTAGCTCTTTCTTCTTGAGGCTAGAGCCTAACTTCTAGCTCTCATTCAATTTTCGATGCTGGAGCCTAACTTCCAAGTCTCTTCGTGAGGCTAGAGCCTAAATTCTAGTTCTCATTCAAATTTCTGAGGTTAGAGCCTAACTTCCAGCTCTCTTCTTGAGGCTAGAGCCTAAATTCTAGTTCTCTTTCAAATTTCCAAGGCTGCAGCCTAACTTCCAGCTCTCTTCTTGAGGCTAGAGCCTAAATTCTAGTTCTCTTCCAAATTTCCGAGGCTGGAGCCTAACTTACAGCTCTCTTCTTGAGGCTTGAGCCTAAATTCTAGTTCTCTCTCAAATTTCTGAAGCTAGAGCCTAACTTCCAGCTCTCCTCTCGAGGCTAGAGCCTAAATTCTAATTCTCTTTCAAATTTTCAATGCTGGAGCCTAACTTTCAGCTCTCTTCTTGAGGCTAGAGCCTAAATTCTAGTTCTCTTTCAAATTTCAGAGGCTGGAGCCTAATTTCCAGCTCTCTTCTTGAGGCTAGAGCCTAAATTCTAGTTCTCTTTCAAATTTCAGAGGCTGGAGCCTAACTTCCAGCTCTCTTCTTAAGGCTAGAGCCTAAATTCTAGTTCTCATTCAAATTTCTGAGGCTGGAGCGTAACTTCCAGCTCTCTTCTTGAGGCTATAGCCTAAATTCTAGTTCTCTTTCAAATTTTCATGGTTGGAGCCTAAATTCCAGCTCTCTCTTCTTGAGGCTAGAGCCTAACTTCTAGCTCTCAGTCAATTTGCGATGTTGGAGCCTAACTTCCAGCTCTGTTCTAGAGGCTAGAGCCTAAATTCTAGTTCACATTTAAATTTCTGAGGCTGGAGCCTAACTTCCAGTTCTCTTCTTGAGGCTAGAGCCTAAATTCTAGTTCTCTTTCAAATTTCTGAGGCTGGAGCGTAACTTCCAGCTCTCTTCTTAAGGCTTGAGCTCTCTTCTTGAGGCAAGAGCCTAAATTTTAGTTCTCTTTCAAATTTCTGAGGTTGGAGCCTAACTTCCAGCTCTCTTCTTGAGGCTAGAGCCTAAATTCTTGTTCTCTTTCAAATTTCTGAGGCTGGAGCCTAACTTCCAGCTCTCTTCTTGAGGCTAAAGCCTATATTCTAATTCTCTCTCAAATTTCTGAGGCTGGAGCCCAACTTCCAGCTCTCTTCTTGAGGCTAGAGCCTAAATTCTAGTTCTCTTTCAAATTTCTGAGGCTGGAGCCTATCTTCCAGCTCTCTTCTTGAGGCTAGAGCATAAATTCTAGTTCTCTTCAAATCCCATGGTTGGAACCTAGGTTTCAATCCTCATTTCAAAATCCAGAATTTCCACGGAATTCATCTTGAAATCAATCTCAAATCAAATTTTAATCAAAACTCTGATTATTTCAAAGTCAAACTAAAAATTAAAACAAGAAATAAAAAATGAAACGAATCTAAAATTTAATCTCTTAAAATATTGTGATTTGAAATTCACCTCCTTTTTCCCTAGCGAGAGTTTTGGAATCTTCAGTCTTAGAGATTTACCTGATACTCCTCAGCGGAAATTTTCTACGCTTTGTTCTATGTGTGTCTCTTAGACGTCTGTGTTCATTTTATTGATCTCTTTGGTCAATACCAATACGCGCGTTGTGCTTGGTTAGCACACCACACCTATTGGGGGTCCATTTGTTGACCTCATTTTTGGTGAGGTCTAATCTCTCTCTCCTTAGTGCTTAGGATCTAGTCATAGGTTTTCCCTTTGACTATTCTAGAGGACTAAAAATGGGACCCACCACTTTGAAATTCAAACACTTCTTAACTCTTCTTTAACCCCACACAGATGACCATAAACCTCCAAGCCCTTTTGGAAGGTTAAAAGTCAAATGTGGAGGTTCAAGGATGAGTTCCAATAGGATTCTTTGGCCTTAGGATTACCCTGGGTAGTCTGGTCTTGTTCAGGTTAACCTGTACACACCACACTCTCACACACATTCTAAACCCTAAAACTAATCTTACCCAACTTGGCTTCCTGACTCATGTAGGAAACTCATATGGATGGACCTCAACACCTAAACCCCTAGCTAAGAGGGTTAGGAACAACATATTGAGTGCCTAAAATGAGTCCTCTCATGGCTCTTGTGAGCTTAACATGGCTTCATGACTCAACAAAAATGGTTTCCATTTACTCACATCTAATCAATCTTCATTTTCCCAAAATTTCAATTTTTAACCCTCGACCCCTAAACTCTCCCAAAATTACCAAATTGCCCCTGAAAAGGGTCCCGAAACTCAAAACTTCGCAGTCACCCGGGCTCCAAAAAAAATCATTCCAGAGCGTTCCTCTCGTCAAACTGAGAAGTTTGACTGTAAACATGTCATACTTCCGAGCTACCTTTGGGCCCCTCGCGGCCAAAATAGTCGATACTTAAAAAATGTTGTGTGATTCATAAAACCTTCCACATAAATAAAAAATGACTTCATACACTTTTTTTACTCCAAATTTCTTTCTAAATCACCTCAAGCCTTTAATTCAGTCTTTTGACCACTTACTCCCAAACCCCCCAAAATTACCAAAATGCCCTTCATAGACAAAATTTTCGAAAAGTCCCAAAAATCCCAAAAAATCCCAAAAATTCTAAAATATTCTCCACATCATTTTGTTCAACTATCACATGCCCCAATTTTGTCAATTTAACCCGATTTGATAAAAAATTCCAAATTTGCCCTAAAAGCTCAAAATTGACCTAGTTGACCCAATTCACCCAATCTAAGCCCAATGTCACTCAATTTTCCCCAAATAAATTTTAAAACCATTCATAACATCCCCATGAACAAAATTTAACCTTCAATTGCCCCCAATTTGTTCCCAAAATCCACCCAAGACCAACCAACACCCAAAATTGACCCTATGTTCAAATCCACAAAATTGATCATCCAATTCAATTCAAAATCACTCCATATCTTTTCCAAACTCTTCATAACACATTCCTAAACCAAACTCAACATTCACTTAGCCCAAATTTTGACCCAAACCTAACCCAAACTCAAGCTCAAGTTCACCCCAAATTTAAAGGCCCAAAATCAAGCCCATGAGCTAAATCAGTTCAATTAGCCCAAATCCACTCAAAAGCCCACATGCCAATTATCATTTCATCATCCCTTTGATTAAATGATTTGCCTAAGGTTCTAAATTCATCATCAAATTATTACAAATCAAGTCTTATGACAAACTTTACATAAATACTACTTAAATAAAAAATTCGTTCTCATGCAAGCTCCCAAGCCAAATGTGAGCCATAGAACTTTGTTCCAAGCTAAATGGCAAGCCTTGCTTGAGCCACATGAAGCCATGAGGGCCTGTTCCATGTCACCAAACCATTAATGGCAAATAGAGGGGCCACTTTCCAACCTCCTTAAAAAATTTTTTAACCACTCTAATGACACACTCTAACCAAGCTTAACAAAAGTCCTTTGGATAGGGACTTCTCCACCCTTTCTAAGCTGAACTCAAATAATTTTTTTTTCAGCCCAAATCAAACCATGGGAGGGTGCACCAATCCAAATCCATGCTTTGATCCAAATTGACCCAAAAATGGCCCTTACACCCATACCACTTAAACCCATGCATGTACACATGGCATAACCCAATTGATTGCACCAAGATCAAGCTGAATCAAGTGAGCTTTTCTCAGCCAAAAAGCCTTGGTGAATGAACCAAGCCAACCCCCGTGGTCACCCATAAGCTCCTCTATTTAAACATACCTCTCATGGCCAAAAGAGAAGAGATGCAAAATTTACCTTGGATAGACTATGCAAAAATAATTTTCGAAGCTCCTTCTAGCATTCCTAAGATCAATCCAACTATTTCCAATTGAGGCCTCACCTCTTGGACAAAGTTATTGAAATTTTCTCCTCCAACCAAGTTTATTTTAATTTTCTGTAAATCTTTACTTGCTTTAAGTACGTATTCACCATATGGATATGTTCCCCTACTTTAGATGATCATTTTAAAGAAAATTTCATCCAATTTTGTTGAGAATGGAAGAAGATATTGAGGTTTGAAGGTGGACAGTTTTGGGTGAATATCAGTTGGAGAGAGGAGCAGCAGCCGTCCGATCATGCATGTATCAGACAGACGGCCCTGATGGAGTTGGACGGGAGTTTCGTCCATGAACAGGCCGCCAAACAAAACCACGCCAGCCAGTAGTAGCGCGACACGTGTCATTTGAGCGGGAAATTGGATTTTTGATTTATTTTTGAACCTAAACTTCAAAAAATCATAACTTTTCATATAAAACTCCAAAAATTAAAATAAAAATACACCCTTACTCACTTAAATGAGGAAAATAATGTGGAAGTGATTTCTTATATATTTGATGCATATTTTATTTTTAATTAATTAAATGGTGTTTTCAATCTTTCAATTCTTCATGCATGTAGGAGCTTCACCATAACTTAAAATTTTGGTATGTTATTCTATGCATAATAGTGGATCTTTCCTGATATTTTCAAAGTCAGGGATGATCTCCATGATGAAATATTTATTTTTCAATATTATGCATTAGTTTTACTATAATAATTATAAAAATTATCATGGTGCTTAAAAAAATCTAGAAAAATTACGGTGTGTTCCCTTTGACCAGTGGTACAACATAAAATTATCTCATGATTTATTTCAATCAAACAAACTCTAATTTGACCAAAACCTCAAAACTAAATTTTAATTAATTAGGTGTAACCACATATCAAAATCACATGAAATAAACTCTCCACTTTCACTTAATATCAAGAGAACCTCACATAAAAATTTCAAATAAATTGGAATTGATTTGACCCATTAAATGAATTAATTTAGGGACATGACCATTTTGCACATTAAAAAATTCATAAAACCCAAAATACATTTCAAAATTCACCAAATTATTTTTGGGAGTTCTCTGTGATCAGAGGAGTCCAAGAAAAATAAAATTGTATTTTTCATAAAAATTTGATTTTTAATCATTTTTTTAAAGATTTATTAATTAAAAATTATAAAAAATCACAAAAATATAAAAATTCACCAAAATGCCACATTTAGTCTCCTAATTACTTGGGAGCCATCAAAATATTTTTCCTAAGTCTCTAAGTTAAGATATTAATTTTTAAAGGCCTAGGATAATTTTTAACATTTTAAAAAAAAAATTTCTTAACCTTCTACTAAAATAATTCTAATAAATCAAAGAAAAATAAAAAAAATATAAAATTTGTTTCTCTGGATTCTTCGACTACAGAGAGATTTTATAAAAATATAAAATTAATTTTTCCCCTTTAAAATCTTTTAAAATGAATCAATACTCCTCCCCAACATTGGTCCAAATGGTCCTCTAGTCAAGGGTCACTTCCAGTAAAAATTTCAAAGTCATAGGTCTTTCCTTAGTCAAGTTATTGATTTTTCATTAAAAACCCCATTTTTGTATTAAAATAAATATATAAATTAAATTAAATTAAAAAAAATCATATTTTCTCCTCTGATATTTTAATTGACCCATGAGTAGGGTGACATAAAAATTTCAAAGTCATTTGAGTTATATTTAATGAATTATGAAGTGAACAAGCCTAAGGGGCAAAATGGTAATTATTGAAATTTAGGCTTAATTAATATTTAGGCTTAATTATGGGTAATGAGTAATAAACGATCCTAATTAATCTCCTTAGATGATTGAAACATGAGGAATTAAAAGGTAGAAACCCATTTATCACTTTACCTACATAAACAAAATGATTATAATTTCTGAAATTATTAAAAATTTGAAGTTAATTAAAAGAGAATGTATTAAGTGAAGGGTTTTATTCTTGGAAGATATTAATTTATTAATCTTAACCCCTTATTAATGATAGAAATCAAATACCACTTAATATTAATTTAATAACTCATTAATGAAAACTAAGATAAATTAAATAATCGAATTAAAATAATTTCTAAGATAAATTAAATAACTAAATTGAAACAATTTCTAAGATAATTTAATAAAAAAATAATTTTAAAATAATATAATTAATTAAATTAAAAATAATTTTAAAATGGCATGATTAATTCAAAACGATTCAAATTAAATATAATTAAATTAAAGCAATTTTAAAATAACTTAATCAACTTTAAATCACAGTTAAATTAATACAACTGAATTAAAATCAACTTAAAATCAATGCAATTAAATTAAATAAAATTAAAGTTAAAACAATTTTAAAAATAACTAAATCAACTTTTGAAATTACACAATCAAATTGAAATAACATAAGACAATTATAATTAAACTAAAATATTATAATTAATTTGAATTATTCTTAAAAAAACCAACTCAACTTCAAACAAGATGGTTAAGTTTCTTAATAACCTAACCTGCCCCTAAAGACTTTCACACACATAACTCTTAAGTGAAACGCCAAGTGAATTTTACATCTCTCATAAGATAATTAAAACATCTAAATTCACTGAGCAAGAGTCAAGACTCAACTAAACCCCGGATGATCAATTCATTCGAATGATAAAACTCATTTGGACTCAAAATAATCCCAAAAGTGTTTAGGAAGATGTTCAGGGCTTAAACCCCCGAGCACTTCCCCAACCTAACAGGGTGTTTTAAAAGAACAATTGAACTTCATTATTCTTTGATGAAGAAAATCATCCTTAAAGAACAACTAGAATTTCAACCTAGATGTCATAGGACATGATAGACAACTAGGATTTCAACCTAGACTTCATAGGACTTGGTGAGCAACTAGGGTCTGAACTTAGACATCATAGGGTTGGTAGATGATCAGAATCTTTCCCTAGCCCTACCTAGGTGCTCGTCCTTAAATATTAAATATCCTAACAAGCATCTTAAGTGCAGTTGGTGGAAACAAGAAGACTCTTTAGGTACACATTTAAGTTTATTGCAATTTACATTCAGCAATTTGTTAAATGTCTTACTTTTATGTACTTATAAATGATGAAAATGATCGAACCCAGCATGTTTAAACAGCTCAAAATTTAATCACCAACAAAAATAAAAACTGCAATTACAATTAAAATTAAAACGTCTCATTGGATGATCAGAAATCCCTCGGATGATGTAACCCATGTGTTGCTAACGAGATTTCCTACGGTCTAAATGAAGGTGTGGAACTCATTCAGTTGGGTTTAGTAAATTCATTTGGACTAAGTGAATATGATGAAAATAGTGGTGTCGGGATGACAGAACCGTGGGATCTTAATCGGTTCTGCTTAATCAACTTTAAGATTTGTTTTAATTAAAATACCAAGCCATCTCAATTTTCAACCTTTCTAAAATAGAACACTTCTCTCGTCTCTTGATTTCTACTTCTAAAACTAAACCTCTGCAATAACAAGGAGCTTGGAGCCATATTCAAGAGTAAAACTTGGATCTACATCAACTAAACGTTCTTAGAATTAAATAACCAAGCCATAGGATTTCGAGGTAGTTTTCCTAGTGCAACATAAATCCTCAACTTTTCTTTAGGCATTTGCATAATTATATTATGCAAATTAAGCCCTAAACTCGTGTTAGGACTCCTAGGTAGTCCTTTGGTACTACATAAACCCTCACATCTTCCAGGCTATTTGTATGATCATGTCATACAAATATAAGTCCTAATTAATTAAAATTGGCAAGATTGAAACATTTAATAAACTCTCAAATTGAAGCCAAATCATAGGATAGTTTTGGAAGTTGCCAAGATTCCTCTTGGATCTTCAGCTTCTCCTACCTTTCTGCCATTGGTCTCTTAAAATAAATTGTTCTAAAGTTGTGTTACTCCCTATTGAAATTTCCAAAATCCAATTTGTTTGAAACCTTAAACTTTGAAATTCTTGAGAGCAAAACCAATGATCATTATCGAGAGTTTTCTTGAGTGTCTTCGGACATTTAACGTGTAATTAACTATAGGGGCTTGTCCTTATAGGGAACTTTAAGAACCCAGGTAATATAAACCCTCCTTAATTCCTTTATATTAAGCGAGGGAACTTGTCGGCTTATAAAATTGGTTCGCAGACCAAACAGATGTCACAAATCTTCTAGTTTATTTAATCGAGCCCCATCATCAAGTAGTGTGTCTATTCTTCAGGATAGATACATGATTTGTGGTGTAATGCTCATTTATATAAACTATTTGGGATGTGAGATTGGTTTAATTTCATATCTTAAAATTTTCAAACTTAAAAATTATTTCCAAAAAATCACACACTACTTTCCAAATTATTTAGAACTATATATACAATAAATTTAAAATAAAATATGCCGATGATAGTATGTGAAAAGAAAAGAGAAGCTTGAGAATTTAAGGTCCTAATAAAAAATTGGTACCATACCTAAAGTTGAAGATATAAGTTCAGAGAAAATCTAAAACTTATGGTTATAATATAGTAAGTAAAATTATTTTCAAATAAAGATTTTTAAGTGAGAAAAATAAATGTGTGAATCCAAAGTATTTCTAAATTTGATGAAAAATATAATTTACATTATCCTTTACCTAAGAACTTTCTAAACTTTAAGTTGGTTTTAATTACTGAAAATTTTTCTAAATTGGTTTCTAGAACAAAATTTTGTTATCTTCCTAAGAAACTCATTACATAATTTGCATGCTAAAATTTTCTATGTGATTGAGAGTCACTTGAGGACAAGTAACATTTTAAGTTTAGGGAATTTTGATACACCTAAAATATATAGTGTTTTTATGCACATTTTTATACTTATTTTTGATGATATTGCACTTTAATGGAAGGTATTTTGTGTTTTTCGTGCAGGTATGATGAAATTGAGTGATTATGATGAAAGGAGCAAAATTGGATCAAATTTGGAGCAAAAAATTAAGAAATGAAAAATTAGACTTTGGCGGTTAAGCGCCGCCGGGTCGGCGCTTAGCCGCCTGTTGACCTCAATTTTGGTGAGATCTTTTGCATCTCTCTTTAGTACTTAGGATCTAGCCTTAGGCTTTTCCTTTGACTATCTTAGAGAACTAGAAATGGAACCCACCATTTAGAAATTTAAACACTTCTTAACTCCTTGCAATCCCCACAAGCTTGATTATAGACCTCTAATCACCTAGAGGGTTGAAATCAAATGTGGAGATTTAAAGGATGAGTTCCCTATAGGACTTTTTGGCCTTAGGAATACCACCGGCGGCCTGGTCCGGTGAGGGTTGACTTGCACATACACTACACTCTCACACACATTCCAAGTCCTAAAACCACACTCTCACCCAACTTGACTTCCCGACTCATGTAGGTAATTCATATGGATGGTCCTTAACCCCTAAGCCCTTGGCTAAGAGGGTTAGGAACAACATAGTGAATGCCTCAAATGAGTCCTCTCATGGCTCATATGGGCTTAATATGGCTTCATGGCTCAACCAAAATGATTCCATTCTACTCAAATTTGATCAATCTTCCTTTTTTCAAAATTTCAGTTTTTGACCCACGGACCCACCAAACCTACTAAATACCCTTGAAAAGACCCAAACTTTGCAAAATTACCTAAATTACCCAAAACTCCTCAAAATCAGTCCAAAACATTTCCCACCATTCAAATTGACCATCTTTGGCCAAAAATACCAAAATTTCTAAAAATACCCCTAAACCCCCCCCCAAATTACCAAAATACCCTTTTACCCCAAAAATCCAAAAATTCTAAAAACTCCCAGAAAATTCCATTAAATCTCAAATATTACTAATGTCATTTTGTTCAACTACACCATGAGCCAATTTTGCCAATTTACCCCACTTTTACCAAAACCCTCAATTAGACCCATTTTTTAACCCAAATGAACCCAATGTCAAACTAAACCACCCCAATTGACCTCACTTTTGGTCCAATTTAATTCTAAACTTAAATTCAATATCCGAAATATCCATTTAGACCAAATCCAACTCATATTTGATTGACATTTGGGACCAATTCCAATTTGAAGCCTAAGGGCCCAATTTTGGCCCATGACCTAAACCTAGCCCAAACCAACCCAACTCAACCCCAATTGGCCCCAAACCTTTTCTAAAGCCTTCCTAACATCCCCACAAACAAAACATTAACTTGATTTGCCCCAAATTTAAACCTAAACTCCACCCAAACCTAACCCAAAACCAAAATCCCTTAAATTGACCTAAGCCCAAACCTATCCCAAATGGGCCCAAATCCCAAAATTAGAGCCCAACCAAAGTTGAAAACTCTTTGTAACACTCCCATAAACTTTTTCCAACATTAATTTTACACCAAATTCAACCTTAGCCCAACCTTAGCCCAAGTTAGCCCAATTTGGCCCACCTTGACCCCTTTACCAAAAAAGCCCAAATTAAACTCAATACAATTCAAAATCACTTTAAACTTGTTTCAAATCACTCATGAAACATGCCTAAACCAATTGCAACATTTATTTGGCACAATCCTTTACAAAATTTTCATCCTAAATTTACTTTAAATCCAAAAGCCCACTTCCTTAAACCACTTTAAAAGCCCATCCAAAACCATTTCAAAAGCCCAAGTTTTCAATCCAAAGCCCACATGACATTTCTTTCCATCATCCATTTAATCAAAATCACCCCTAAGTTTCAAAACCATCATTAAACCATTCCAAATCAAGCTTCATGAAAATTTTCCACCAAAATACCAAAATTTCTAAAATCCACTTCCATGAAACTAAGCCAAGCTACCCCTAAGCCAAATGGAGGCATTAAACCATGCACAAGCCACATGTAAGCCTTGGGAGCCCCTTTACACATCACCATGCCATTAATTGCAAAAGGAGGAGCCTCTTTTAAACCCCCTTAAAAAGGTTTTAACCCTTTTAATGATACACCCTAACCCATGATTAATCTAAATATTCATGGATGAGGACTTCACGACCTTCTCTTGGCTGAACCAACTGATTTCCCTCAGCCCAAAATCAGGCCTTGGGGAGGTGCACTAAGCCTAAAGCATGCATTTGACCAAAACAAGCCCAAAATGAGCCTTTCCCCCTTACACTTTGATTCAACTCCTTTACACTTGGCATTTGCTAATTGAACTCACAAAACTCAAGCACTGACCTCCCTGATGACAACAGTGACCTGACCCTGGCCGGCCAGCCACTAGGCCGCTGGGAAACACATGGTCGAGACCTCCATGTGAGCTAAAATTTCAAATTTCACTTGTTGAGTTGTCCCATGCCCAATGGCCACTGTGGTTGTTCTTCCCTTTGCCAAGGCAGTTGATCCAAGCCATTAAACCTTATGGGAGGCCCTCCAGCCACCTCTATTTAAACCCACTCACCTCTCGGCCAAACGGGGTGATGAACCGGACCTTAAGGAAACTCTGCAGAAATTGCTCAGGGACCTTCTCCTAACCCGAAGCGGTTGATCCCAGGTGTTCCTTTGCCCTAAGCCCCATTAACATAGCTCAATTTCTGAGATGAAAATCCATCCAAAAACCAGGACACTTCACCACAGTGAGCCAATCTTCAAGTTGATTGACCCTACACCTTCACCAGACCAAGAGGAGAAGTTCCCCAGCAAAAGCCCCATCACCAGGTCAGCCATTGCTTCCAGCCTCCAAGCTTTGTTATCGGTCATGGTCACTTTTGTACCTAGGCATTTCCCTAGAGCAAGAGACTTCATCTAGAGCTTGCTTGGACTCAATCGAAGATGACAGAACCCTCAGATCGAAGCTTCACATCTTTGAGCAAAGGTATTAACCTATTTTCCCTCCCGAGCTTCCCGCAATTCTCCATTTTGTTTGGGTTAATTTCATAGCTTATAAATCATATGGATGTGTTCGTCTATTCAAGACGAATCCATAGAGTATAAGAACTCGAAAATCCATTGAGAATCAAGAGAGATATTAGGGTTTGAGTGTGGACGGTCACGGGTGCACACCAGTCATAGACGATGACCAGGAGCCGTTGGATCGCGCGTGTATCCAGCGGACGGTTCAAATTGCGCCGGACCAGGGAATGTTACGTGAACCGCGGGCCCCCAGAGTGCTGAGTCAGATGGCGGCGGTGAATCATGGAGTGACGCATGGGCTTTCGATCCGGATGAGGATGTCAAGCACCGAGTCGGATAAGTAGAAAATTAGGATTTTTTTTGGATTTATTTAAATACCATAACTTCAAAAATTTATATCTTTGCATAGAAAAATCACAAAAATAAAATAAAAATACCTTCTTGCTCAGTGAACATAGGAGAATAATGTAGAAAACAAATCCACTTAATTTTTAATAATTTATTTACTGTTTCCAATATTTTGATTCTCCATTTGCATAGACAATTCACCATGGCATGAGACCATAAGGCTTTTGAAGCCTCTGATCTTGGGAACATTCCCTGAATTTTTCAAGGTCAGAGGCCATCTCTGTGAAGAGTTATTGATTTTTCAAGTTTATGCCACAGTTTTGGGTATTTTAATTCCAATAATTAGCATGTTGTAAAATAAATTCTAGGAAAATTTTGTGATGTTTCTTAGGACCAGGGGACCCTATGAAAAATATATTTTGAGTTAATTCATTCATAATAACCTTAATTGGCCTAAACTCTTAAAATTGAATTTGAATTAATTAGGGTTAACCACACACCAAACTGACTTAAAAATAATTCTCCATTGCTCTTTATGGTTAGAGGAACCTTATATAAAATTTTGAAATCAATTGGACTTGATTAACCCCACCAAATGGATTGATTAAGCCTCATAAGCAAAATAGAAATTTAAAAATTCATAACTCCAAAAATACTTTTCAAAAATTCACAAAAATGATTTTCGAGCATCTCTGATATCAGGGGAGTTCAGGAAAATTAAAATTGGAATTTTCTAAAAAAGTTGATTTTTCACAATAATTTAATATTTTAATAATTTAAAAATAATAAAAATCACAAAAATATTAAAAATCATAAAAATGTCATATTTTGACTCCTAATCACTTAGAAACAAACCAAATATTTTTCCTAAGTCTCTAGGACAAGATATTGAATTTTAAAGGCTTAATGTAATTTTTAATATTAAAAAATAAATTTTCAACCTTTTCACTAAAATAATTCTAATAAATCAAAGAAAAACTAGAAAATTAGAAAATTTGTTTTTCTGGACTCCTTGAGATCAGAGAAATTTAAGAAAAATAGATTATAATTCTAATAAATCAAAGAAAAATTAGAAAATTAGAAAATTTGTTTTTACGGACTCCTTGAGATCGAGAGAAATTTAAGAAAAATATAAAATCTATTTTTCGATTTTTATTTTCTTTTAAAATTAATTAATACTCTAAAACTAAAAATAATTATAATAAATGAAATATAGTTCAAAAAATCACAAAAAATGGTCCAAATGGTCATCTGGTCATTAAGAACATTCCATAATTTTCTTAAGGACAGAAACTTTACCTTGGTCGTATGTTGTTGAATTTTCTTTGAAAAACTCTTATTTTCTACTAAAAATAATTATATAAATAAATTAAATTCAGAAAAATCACATTTTCTCTTCTAATGTCTTAATTGACATGTGAGTGAGGTGACATAAAAATTTCAAATTCATTTAAGCTCAATTTAGTGAGTTATGAAATAAATAAGCCTAAAAGGGCATAAAGGTAATTAAGAATTTTAACTCTTAATTAAAACATTAGGTTTAATCAAAATGGAGGGTAAAATATTTGATTTTAACTTTCTCTTGGATGATTGAAACTTAGGGGAATTAAAAAGGTAGAAACCCATTAAACACTTTGAAAATATCAAAATGAAACTCTAATTAATTAAATAATTTAAATTTTGGAAAGAATATATTTAAAATTTGGATTATTAAAATAGGGATATTATTAAGAGGATATTTATTCTTTAATTTAAAAATCCCTAAATAAGTCACTTCAATAATATTTAGTTCTTAATTAAAAATTAAAATAACAATCCAAATTAAATAAATTAAAAGTTAAAAAAAGATAACCCTTAAATGAATTAATGCTTAAAATGTTAAATGGTCCAATAATTAAAATCAAATTTAAAATCTTGGAGTTGAATTAAATTAAATTAAATTAAGTCAAATCGAAAGTTTAAATTAAATTAAATTAACACCTTAATAATTAAATTAAAACTAAAATTAAATTAAAATTAAATTAAAATTAAAATTAAATTAGGTTAAATTAAATTAAATTAAAATTAAAATTAAATTAAAATTAAGCTAAAATTAAATTAAATTAAAATCAAATTAAATTAAATTAAATTAAATTAAAATCACTTAATAACAAACCTAAATGAAATCATTAAGAGTTAAATCGAAATACATCGATAATTTCGACACCTCTTTCTATCTAAGTAAATTTAAAACATAAACATCGATACGAAATACTAAGATAATTGAAAGTGTAAAGATTTAAATTAAATCTAAAGTAATTTGAACACTATTCCAAACTTAAAATTATTAATTAAAACCTCATAATTAAATTAAATCACTTTAAATCATTAACTCAAACTTTAAATTAAGAATGATTAAAATTCTCGACAAACCAAATTACCCTTAAAGGCTTTAATTATTATAACTCTTAAATAGAGTATTAAGTGAGATGTCACTTCATTCATCGGGTAATCAAATGCCCGAGTTCATCGACGAGAGACAAAGCTTCACTAAACTCCTGGATGATTAATTCACCTGTGTAACTAAATTTACTTGGACTCGAAAATAATCCCGGAAGTATTGAAAAGATGTTTAGGACTCGTCTAGCACTTCCTCAATACGACAGGATGTTTTAAAAGAACAATTGAATTTAATTGTTCTTTGATGAAGAAAATCATCCTTAAACCAAACCAAGAACCTAGACGTCATAGGAAATGACTAGCAATAGGATTAGGATTTTGGTAGACAACCAAAACCCTTCCCTTAGCTTTACCTAGGTATTTCTTGTTATAGATATTTAAATACCTTAACATGTGTTTTAAGTGCAGCTTGGGATGACGGGAAGACCCTCCAGGTACGCTTTTATTTTATTGCAATTTACTTACTACAATTTACTTACATGCACTGTACTTTACTTTTTCTTGCATGTTAAACATGATTGTTGCATGAAAACCAAAACCTTTAGGATAGTCCCTGAACTGAAACCAAAACTAAATTAAAAGTCATTACAAGATAAAATTCACCTCCACAACATTCCAAAATATAAAACAACTCAAAATTTAATCACAAACAGAACAACAAAACTACAATTGTAACTAAATTAAAATGTCTCGTTGAATGATCGGGAATATCTCGGATGATATAACCCACGTGTTGCTAACGGGATTTCCCACGGACTAAATGAAAGTGTGGAACTTATTCAGTTGAGTTTAGCAAATTCATCTGGACTAAGTAAATTCGATGAAAATAACGGTGCTGAGATGACAGAACCGTGGGATCTTAATCGGTTCCGTTTAAACAACTTTAAGATTTATTTTAATTAAAATATTAAAAACACTTGGATTTTAAGATTTTCTCTAAACCAAAACACTTCTCTCATCTCCTGATTTATGACTTTTAAAACTAAACCTGCGATAACAAGGAGCTCGGAGCATGGTGGGCGGCACGACCATCGTCATCGGCGAAACTCGGGTCTACATCGACAAAACCTTTCTTAGAATTAAATAACCAAGCCATAGGACTTCGAGGTAGTTTGCACAGTGCAACATAAATCCTCGACTCTTCGTTAGGCATTTGCATGATCATGTCATGTAAATGAAGCCCTGACCGGTCTTAGGACTCCGAGGTAGTCGTTCGGTACTACATAAACCCTCACATATTCGAGGCTATTTGTATGATTATGTCATACAAATATAAGTCCTAATTAATTAAAATTGGCAGGATTGAAACATTAAATAAATTCTCAAATTGAAACCAAACAATAGGATAGTTTGGGAAGTTGTCAAGATTCTTCTTGGATCCTCAGCTTCTCCTACTTCTCTTCCTTTGGACTCCTAAAATAAACTGTTCCAAATTTGAGCTAATCCCTTTTGAAATTTCCAAAATCCAATTGTTTGAAAACCTTAAACTTTGAAATTCTTGAGAGCAAAACCACTGATCATTATTGAGAGTTTTATTAAGTGATTTCTGTCATTTAAGATGTAATTAACTATAGGGGCTTGCCCTTATAGGGAACTTTAAGAACCCAGGTAATATAAACCTTGCTTAATTTCTTTATTTTAAGCAGGGGCACTTATCGGCTTATAAAATTGGTTCGCAGACCAAACAGATGTCACAAATCTTCTAGTTTATTTAATCGAGCCCCATCATTAAGCAGTGTGTTTATTCTTAGGGATAGATACACAGTTTGTGATGCGGCGCTCGTTTATATAAACTATTTGGGATGTGAGATTGGTTTGATTTCATATCTTAAAAATCTTTCGAACTTAAAAATTATTTTTAAAATCAAATGCTACTTTTCAAATTATATATATATATATTTAAATCAAATTTAAAATCTAAAATTTGCCAACAATTTCTGTTGGGCGACCCCTTTTTCTAAACTATAACACAACCTAAAAATATGCCTACAACTTCTGGCGACTTCTCTGGGGAATAGTTCCTCTCTCCATTTTGATCAGATGGTTTTGCTTTCATAAATCGGTAGTGTATCCATGTCCCTAGTGGAGCAAACTACCATTCTTTATGTTGGCATACCACGTTCATTTCTATCTTGAATGGGTATAACCAACTTCTCTCAGATTTAGGAGCCACTGTTAGACACCCCTAAACAGAGAGGTTCTGAAATCCTTTTACCTCTTTTTTCTGAGGTGGGGTGAACCCCCAATAGGTGTTAGCTTAGGAGCGGTCCTTCGGATTGAGAAGTCTTACAAGACTTTATCTTCCTTTCCAATTCTGAATTGAATAATTTACATTTTCTATACCTTTAAACATTCCGTTCCTAATAAACAAATCCTCTGATAAACGACTCTTTTAATAAATAAATCTTTTTAAAATCATAAATACATAAACAAAAATGTGTTTGGACTCTTTCTTTTTCGTCCTAAGTTTTGTGACAAAAGGAAGCATAATTCGGGACTGACATTCGAAATCTGCCCTACAGAAAATGACTGCACCAAAGTTAATTTTCTCCTTCACCAATGGAATGGACTTCGCCGTTTACAAGGATAAGCTGCTTGACAATGGAATCATCCGTTTCGGACAAGGATTCGGTAACACAGATATCAAGTTCGCTGATGTCACTCTCTTCACACTAATGGACAAAGTGTCAGAAATTGAGATACCCGTAATTGAGTTCAACCTGAAATCGACTCAAGAATTCCCTCCCCTGCAAAGGGTTCCGAGTCGAAAGGAGTACTACTTGTTCATAGGAGGATCGTTGTCTTTACCCCCACCGGTCTAGTCATCTCCGCACCTACCCCGACTTCGCCAAACGCGAAGGGAAAGGAAATCCAAGTACGTGATGAGCCTGTCACCGTGGAGGGTACAAATTTTGCTACAATACTATATGTTTTTGAGATTGGGTCCAGTTCAAGAGTTGCACCCCTAACTCGGACTCAAAGGAGAAATAGAAGCAGAAAGATCACCAAGATCGAGAAAGCCAAAGCTACTGAAGTTGCTTTTCTAGAAGAAATTCCTGAGGAAAGAGAAGAACTGCCTGAGTATATACCTTTGTTGGAAGGAAGCAGGTTTCACCCTCTCTCTGCCGCATCAGATGAAGAGAACGTCCGTAGGATTTCCGCTGCATTACCCCGACCTGCGTACTACAACAATTACAAAAGGAAAAGGGATAAGACTACGCCATTTTCTCGACTGCAAGCTATGATAGAAAGATTGGCAAAGAAAGAAAGACGCCCTGTGTCAGAAATCTTAAGAAGGATGGGACGGGTGCCAGCTAAATCCCACCTCGGACCACGAATAGAGCCTGTTGCTGCCACAGAGAAACCAAAGAAGAAGATAAAAGCTAGTTCACCCGTTGTTGTATCGGATCTGCAAATTAGGGAGGATACCACCTTCCAGCATATAGTAGATAGACCATCCGGTCCTAGGCTTCCGGCTGCAAGAAGGATGGTATGGCGACCTACTACTGGCGAGCTAAGACCAAAATAATGTCCTGAGAAGAAAAGTCTCGTCAGGAGACATGAATCAGAAGAAAGTGCTACTGCAATAAAGGGGACTCCTGAAAAGGAAGTTCAACAACCGTCACGTGAAAACTATGAGACCGAGCAGAAAAGGCCACTAGAAGATGCCATGGACAAGTTAAGGACCGACATCTGACGGTTAGCAAAAGAAAGAGAAAAAAACTAGAATATGAAGTTGATGGAGGAAAAGAGATCACATCCGTCAATGGAGACAAGCCACCAAAGAAGGATTCTGCACAAAGCACGATTCCAGAAAAGGACATTAAAAACATGGTAGAACAGCAGGTGCGAGAAGCCCTAGCACAATCTAAGAGTGGAGCATCTATTCAGACGGGTAGACCTTACCCCGAAGAGTTCGATGCAGTCCAATACCCGAAAGGCTTCGTACCACTTCTATTTAAGACTTTTGATGGAACGGGAAACCCCCGGCAGCATGTCACACATTTTTGTGCTAGTTGCTGCAATGCCGGTGGGAGTGACGCTTTACACTTCTGTCAGTTCATCAGTAGTTTGTCAGGGATTGCCTTCGACTGGTACGCAGACTTGCTGAACGGTTCAGTAAAGACCTTTTCAGAACTAGAGAATCTCTTCATTAAACGGTTTGTCGGGGCTCAGCACCACATCACTATTGGTGATCTAGTGGTTGAGCAACAGAAGCCAAACGAGACTTTAGTGGATTACATACTTCGATGGAGGAATTTAAGCATGAAGTGCGAACCACAGCTTCAAGAACAACATGCAGTCGGCATCTTGCTCAAGAGTATCCACGACCCGATAGCACTTCTCCTTAAAGGATTTACGATCAAGACTTTCGAGAAGTTGCTTAGCAAGGCCGGGAGCTTGCAAGAAGAGGCAAATCAATTAAGTTTTGTAGACAAGAACGACAAGCAGAAAACTGTGAAGACATTTGAAAAGAAATATGGAATTGTCGCGGCAGTAGATAAGGGCAAGCAGCCAATGCAGATACCGCCAGAACGACCACAGCCCAGTTATCAACCACCGCAACGGACTTACCAACAACCGCAACAGATCTATTAGCAACCTCAGCAGGGCTATCAACAGCCTCGATCGAGCTATCAGTCGCCTCAACATTATGAACAACCGCCTTGTTCATCGCGTACCTTAAGAGAACTTCTAAATAGAGAATATCCATTCAAAATCGAAGCAATAGCGAAGATGTTCCGCAGCTTAATGAAGACACCGGATTTTCAGCTACCAGAGACCAAGAGGCCGGAGGAAGTCAATAAGAAAGATCATCCGAACTATTGCCCGTACCACCAGATGCTCGGACACAAGATAGAGGATTGCATCACTTTCAAGAGTTGGCTTGATGACAATCTCCGGAAAGGGAACATAACGATCCCAAAGGAATACATGAAGGAACCCTAGAAAGGAGGTTCCATCCATGTTATTTCAACGGATCCCATTATTCTGATAGACCCGTACATGACTGATGATGGATGGAGTACTATCTGGACAAAATCATCGAAGAAAATTTTGGATCATATCCAGACCGCTTTGGTGCGCTCTTCGACTCAGAGTTTGAAACCTGCCGAGCCGGCACTATCGCTTGCAATCGAAGAACCGCCCCAGAAGAAAGAGAAGATCATAGAAGAGAAGAAAACTGAGACTCCAAAGGGTAGACTAGGGGCTGCTTATCCTAGGATTGTTGTTTCCGATTCGGGGAAGAAATTCCTCGAACCTCTGACTCTGTATGATTATTTGCTCGCCCCGGCGGGATCTGATAATGATAAGGGTTATGGTGTTGGCTACGTTTTGACTATTTCTAACGATTACGTAACTAACAAAAACCAACCTAATCCGGATCTCGATTCCGATATAAATAATGATTCTCAAATCATACACAACTTTGATGACCATGACGAAGAAGATGTTAAAAAAGGAGGCTACGAAAGCTCGACAAGCAAAGAGTCCATTTGTGAATTCCGAGGAGCTCCGATCACGATAAAATTAGAACTATCAGATCCCAAAGCAACTCCAGAAGAGCCAGTCGTCCCAATTCAAAAGGAGACACTGGCAGATCCAACACCAGATTCAAAAGAGATTACTGAAGTTAATTTAAGAAGCGGAAAAGTTCTACCTCCGAGAATGGGTCCAAAGGATATAGGAAAGCAGGTGGTTGTTCAGGAAGAGTCAACCCCAGCAGAGGAACTGCACATTCGGGAAGAAACCGAGGAACATGGTAATAAAGTGGACTACAACGTGCTAGCCCATCTTAGGAAGCTACCAGCCAAACTAAGCATATACGACTCTCTGATCCTGTCAAAGGAGATGAGGGAGGCTTTGATTAAGGCTTTACTTGCTTAGCTCAAATGGCCGGTGATTCCTTTGATTAGGTTTGCTCGTTAAAAGAACAACAAGGTGTTACCTTCACAGACAATGATCTATTACTAAGAACAGCTGATCACAACCGACCGTTATACATTTCAGTCACTATTGGAAAGTTTACGCTCTCCAGAGTGTTGGTTGATCCCGGAGCATCAATCAACATAATGAATCTTCGGATGCTAGCATATTTGGAAATTGATGCTCGCGAGCTTGAAGCAGACAAGATGTTATTAAGAGGCTTCAATAAAAAAGGAGAAAGAGCTCTTGGATCGATAACACTACTAATGAAGGCCGGTGATTTAGCAAAGACAACTGCAAAATTTCACAAAATTAATTCTAAGACATCGTTCAATGCTCTACTGGGTCGGCCATGGATCCATGAAAACTGGATGGTACCGTCGTCTCTGCACTAGTGCATAAAGTATTACGAAGGAGGGGAACAGTGCATCAAAGGTGATTTGAAACCATTCTCCGTGCACGAAATTAGAATTCATGAAGATGCAGCCTACTACGCGCCTGCGAAGAAAACAATCTTTTCCAGAAATACCATACCAAATGAAGCAAAAGAAATTCGAGACGATGAAGAACCTGAAGTTCTAGTCCAACAGTTACTCACCACTCTTTTACGGCGAGATGGTGAAGGTTTCTCCAGAACTCGCACCCGAGGTCGAGGCCGGGGACGAGGACGTGGAAGAAACGTTGGAACAGTTTGATAGAAAAAACCGGTCATCGATGTTGATTGGGAGAACAGTTCCGAAGAAGAAGAAGAAATTGAGAAAGAAGCAGCAATATTAAATCAAAAGAAACCCCAGTTCAAAATCTCTCTCAAAGATGAAAAGAATGAAGAATACAAAACAATGTACGAGAATATTAACCATTATGTACATACTATGACCCTGACCCCGATCCATTCTAATAAGATCGAGGGTATGGAGGTCAAGGAAGTGCATGATGGTGGTGCTAAGCCAATCAAGTTCTACCGTGGTGCTTCTTCTTCCAAAACTGAAAGTGATGTACAATTTGAAGATGTTACTTCATCTGAATTAATGGAACTACCTTTTGAGTGGTACTCTCCCTGCGCTCAAAATTTAATTCAACGCGGTGTCTTACCTTGACGATGGACAAAAGGTCAATCACAACATTTTGAAAAATTATGGAATAATGCCAGCCGGCCTCCCAATTCAAAACATGGTCTCGGATTCGGCACAGTAGGATCAGTCTATGATACGGGATTTTTCTTGGTTGTCACTTGCAAGCCTAATGAAGACTGCTTGGAAGCTTTAGAAGATCTTGAAGATCTACCAATCGGAGATGCTCCACCAAAATTCGAAGAAGAAATTAAATCTACAATAGATGAGTTAATGGAAGTTAACTTAGGTACTAGCGAAGAGCCTAGGCCGACCTTTGTTAGCTCCTTACTCAATAAAGAAGACTTCGAAAACATAATCAAGCTATTAATGGAATTCAAGGATTGTTTTGCTTGGAGTTATGGTGAAATGCCAGGATTAGCTTCAGAGGTCGCAGTTCACAAATTAGGAGTGGATCCCAATGCTGTTTCAGTCAAACAAGCTCCGAGAAGAATGCGTCTAGAAATTGAGCAACAAGTAATAACCGAAGTTAAGAAGCTAATAGACGCTAAATTTGTCCGCGAAGAACAATATCTAACTTGGTTAGCCAACGTGGTACCAGTCAGAAAGAAGAATGGTCAGATCAGAATTTGCGTAGATTTCAGAGATTTAAACAAAGCATGTCCAAAGGATGAATTTCCACTACCAATCCCAGAATTGATGATCGACATCGTTTCAACACATGAAATCTTCTCTTTCATGGATGGATCATCAAGATACAATCAGATAAAGATGGCACCAGAAGACGAAAAGCTCACGGCATTCAGAACGCCGATCGGAGTGTATTTTTACACAGTAATGCCATTCGGACTAAAGAACGCAGGAGCAACATACCAAAGAGCGATGACGAAGATTTTTGATGATCTCATTCACAACCAAGTCGAGTGCTACGTGGATGATGTGGTCATCAAAAGTAAACTTAAGGAAGATTACCTATATGATTTGAGAATTGTTTTCGAGCGATTAAGACAATTTAACTTTAAGATAAATCCCTTAAAATGCGCCTTCGGCATCACCTCTGGGAAATTCTTAGGATTTGTTGTCCGACATCGCGGGATTGAAATCGATCCGGAGAAGATTAAAGCTATTTTAGAAATGCCTCCTCCCAAAACTTTGAAATAACTACGATTCTTTCAAGGGAAGTTGGCATACCTTCGACGCTTTATCTCGAACTTGTCAGGTATGTGTCAGCCCTTCTCGGCATTAGTTAAAAAGGATGCCAAATTCGTTTGGGATGAGAAATGCCAGCGGGCTTTGAAGGACGTTAAGTAATATTTAATGACACCTCCTGTCTTAGCAGCCCCAGTTTCAGGTAGACCGTTGATACTTTATACCGTGGCTTTAGACAATTCTCTCGGAGCCCTGCTAGCCTAAGTCAATGACGAGGGAAAAGAAAACTCCCTCTACTACTTAAGCTGTCGTCTAATCCTGAGGAAAGTAAAGTATCCTCCGATTGAGAAGCATTGTTTGGCCCCAATCTTCGCCGCTCAAAAGCTCAAGAATTACATGCTTTCTCATAAGGTCAACCTTATTTCAAGAATTAATCCATTGCAATACTTGATGACTCGACCGACGCTTTCTGGCAGACTTGCCAGGTGGTCGATGATACTATTGCAATTCGACATAACTTTCGTCCCTCTTCGCACCGTAAAGGGACATGCCCTAGCAGACTTCCTCGCAGCACACCCTTTACCAGCGGATTCGCCTCTCGATGACGATTTGCCCGACAAGCAGATAATGAGCCTAGAAGACCTTGATGATCGACGTTGGGAACTATACTTCGATGGTGCATCCTCAGCACATAAGAACAAAGAATTGCAAACGATAATGCCCGGTAAGGTAGGAATCTGACTAATCTTTATAACATCGGAGTGGGGGATGTTAAGTTACTCCTACCACTTAACAGAACCGTGTATAAACAACGAAGCAAAATACGAAGCCCTCATAACAGGACTGGAATTAACCATTCAGATGGGAATAACGGACATCAACATCTACGGAGATTCTCAGTTGATCATTCAACAGGTCGCCAGACAGTACAGGATTTTAAAGCCAACACTCGAGCAGTACTTTCAGTATGCCATGAAACTGTTGGAGCAAATTCGAAACGTAACGATCTACAAGATTCCTCGAAGAGAAAATGCTCTCGCCGATGCGTTAGCCCGCCTTGCAAAGGAATTTGCCTACTTGCAAGATGAGTCAGTTGAAGTGTCAGTTCGAAGACGACAGGTCCTATCACAGCTCGACATGGATACAATACATAAATTAGAAAGAAAAGCAGAAGAAACAATTACAGCAGTAACAGAAAATACAGAAGATTGGCTGCAGCCATTAATATACTACTTACAGATAGGAAACCTGCCTGACGATAAGTCGTTAGCCCATCAAATCAAGAAAAGAACTTTGTCGTAAGCATTAATAAACAATACATTATACAAAAGGTCTTTTGATCAGATGTGGCTAAGATGCCTGAGCGAGTCCGAGGCTCGTGAAATCATTAAAGAAGTACATTCAGGACTTTTTGGCTCTCATCAGTCGGGTCCGAAAATGAAAATGAAGATTAAAAGACTATGGTACTACTGGCCCTCAATGATGACCGACTGTATGAAAGTTGTCAAAAGCTGTCACCAGTGTCAAGTGCATGGAGTAGTTTTACATCAACCTCCAAATGTGCTACATCCGACAATAGCGTCGTGGCCGTTTGAGTGTTGGGGCACAGATATTGTGGGTCCGATAGAACCGCCTTCTTCAAGAGGACATCGCTTCATTCTTGCAGCTACAGACTACTTTTCTAAATGAGCAGAAGCTGTACCACTCAAAGAAGTGAAGGCACACCACGTGCTACAGTTTTTCAAGAACCAAGTTGTTTAACTTTTTGGGGTACCGCGCAGGATTATTTCAGATAATGGGTCTGCATTCAAAAGTACAAAGATCAACAATTTTGTCAGAAGACACGAGATCGATTGGAAATACTCAACGATCTACTACCCAAGAGCGAACGGCTTGGCCGAGGCTTTTAATAAAACTCTCGTCCAAATCATAAAGAAAACTTTGGACGACAATAAGAGAAATTGGCACGAGAAGTTGTTAGAAGCCTTATGGGCCTACAGGACGACTTTCAGAACTCCTACCCAGTCTACGCCTTACGCTTTAGTGTACGGGTCTGAGGCCGTCTTGCCCCTGGAAGTTCAGCTTCCGTCACTTCGAATTGCAGTTGCAGAAAAGATCACTACAGAAGAAAATGTCAGACTATGACTGGAAGAATTGGAAGCTTGGAAGGGAAAAGACTTTCCGCGGAACAGAATTTGGAACTGTATCAAGCCAAGATGATCCAGACCCATGATAAATTAGTCCGTCCCAAGACATTCAAAGTCGGTGACTTGGTTTTGGTTCTCAGAAGACCTATTCTTGCACATCGCAAGATAGGTGGTAAATTTGAACCAACATGGGAAGGGCCGTTCGTGGTTGAGACAGTCTACTCAGGAGGTTCCTACCAACTGGTGAATTTTCATGGAGAACGACCCATGCTTCCAATCAATGGATGATATTTAAAGAAGTATTACGCAACCTGATGTTTCGAAGGGTGGCCTCTAAAGTAGAATCTTATCCCTAGAAACACGTGTGAAGTAATCACTTTGTGACTGGGTCCGAACCCAAAACAAAATAAAATGGATGATTAAAAAAAATCTCATCAACGAAAATGCTAAAAAGAAAACATGGGAAATCGTAATAATTAAATGTCAATCTTTCCTTTTAAATACATTCATTCCTAATATTTTCTCATCTCTTCCTACTTCCTTTAAATTTAAAAGAAGTGAATAAGAAATTTTAAGTGTTTTTCTTATTGTTCTTGTTCTTAGTACAACCCCTAATCCTTTCCTTATTTTTTTTTACAGGGAAATGTCGAACGGGCGGTTGGTTCTAAACTTTAGAAATGGCGTGAGTCTAGCACTTGATGAAAAGAGGGTGAGGGATGGAGCAGTGATAGAGATTGACTCAGACTTCACACCGCGTCGGCTTACAATACGAAGAAAATGATTGGATCCCGATTGATCGAGAAGAACTTCACGACCGGACAAGTAATGAAAATGGGTGGCCCGAGCCACCAATCCAGCAGCAAGAAAAGAAAAGCAAACGCTGCTCATGCAACCGGAGAAGATAAGAAAATCAAGTCCGTGGTTTCCACAGCAGAGGGTAGGATTATCAGCGCCACGCTGTTGACCTCATTTTTGATGAGGTCTTCCCTTCTTCTTTTTAGTGCTTAGGATCTAGCCTTAGCTTTTTCTTTCGACTATCTTAGAGGACTAGAATCGGGACCCGCCTTTTAGAAATTCAAACCACTTCTAAACTCCCCGCAAACTCCACAAATTTGACTATAGACCCCTAATCACCTAGAGGGTTGAAATCAAATGTGGAAGTTTAAAGGATGAGTTCCTATAGGACTCTTCGGCCTTAGGACTACCCCAGGTGGCCTCGGTCCAGTGAGGGGGCCGACTTACACTACACTTACACACTACATTTCCACACACTTCCTAAAACCACACCCATACCCAACTTAACCTCCCGACTCATGTGGGTGATTCACATGGATGGTCCTTAACCCCTAAGCCCTCGGCTAAGAGGGTTAGGAACAACATAGTGAATGCCTCAAATGAGTCCTTTCATGGCTCATATGGGCTTGAAATGGTTTCATGGCTCAACCAAAATGATTTCTTTCCACCTAAATTCACCCAATCTCCAATTTTCCAAATTTTCAATTTTTGACCCCGAGACCCTACACCTATTAAACCTACCCAAAACCTCGAAATTACCCAAATTTTTGCAAAATTTCCAAATTACCCAAAATTTTCCAAAATCAATCCCAAACATCTCCACATCACTCAAATTGATCATCCATACCCAAAAATACCAAAGATTCCAAAAATACCCCCCAATACCCTCCAAATACCCAAAATACCCTTCTTGGCCTAAAAATCCAAAAATTCAGAAAATTCCCAAAAAATTCCAGAAAATCCTAAATATTCCCAATTTCATTTTGTCCAACTACACCATGGGTCAATTTTGTCAATTTACCCTACTTTTGTCAAAACCCCCAAATCGACCCATTTTAACCCAAAGTAGACCCAATGTTAAACCAAACCTATCCAATTGACTCAAATTCTGGTCCAATTCAATTCTAAACTTCAATCCAATATTCCCAATACCAATTTAGACCAAATCCAAGTCCAATTTGATTGACATTTGGATCCAATCTCACTTTTGGCCTTAAAGCCCAATTTGGACCCAGGACCCAAACTTAACCCAAATTCACCCAATTCAACTCCAATTAACCTCAAATCTTTTCTAAATCTTCCTTAACATTCCCACAAACAAAACCCTAACATGATTTGCCCAAAATTTGAACCCAAGTCCCACTCAAACTCAATCCAAGGTCAAAAGGCCCATTTTTGACCTAAACCCAAACCTAACCCAAATTCAACCCAATTCAAATCCAAATCACCCCCAATTTGTTTCAAATCACTCATGACACATCCATGAGATAAACCCAACAATTATTTGGCCCAACCTCTTTACAAAATTCCCATCCATAAATTCATTTTTCAAAACTTAAAAGGCCCATTCCTTAAACCATTTTAAAAGCCCACTTCCACCAAATCCAAAACCCCAAAAATTCTTCCAAAGCCCATATGACATCTCCATTTACCATTCACTTAATTAAAGCCATCACCTAAGTCCTAAATTCATCATCAAATAATTCCAAATCAAGCCTCATGCCAAATCACCCCTAAATACCAAAATTTTCCTTAAATCCATTTCCATGAAATTGACTTCACTTTTCCCAAGCCAAATGGAGCCATGGAGCCATGCACAAGCCATATGCAAGCCATGAGAGCCTCTTTACATGTCACCATGCCATTTTGGGCAAAAGGAGGAGGCTCTTTCCTTAATTCCTAAAGGTGATTAACCACTTCCATGATTCCACTAAACCATGCTTAAGCCTAATTGTGCTTGGATGGTGACTTGACCCTACTGATTATGCTGAGCCAAATCACTTTTCCCTCAGCCAAAATCAGGCCTTGGGTGGTGCACCTAGCCCAAATGGGTGGGTTGACCCATTTAGGTTCAAATTTAGCCATGCCCCCATTCCACTTTGAATCAAAGCCTTTACACATGGCATTTGCCAATTGCCTACACTAAACCCCAGCCCCGACCCACCCGACCAAGATGGTGACCATTGCTCGGCCGGCGGCCACCAGGCCGCCGGAAAACACCATGGCCGAGAGCTCACATGTGAGCCAACATTGAAATTCTCACTTGCCGAGCTGCCCCATCCCCAGTGGCTACCATGGCTGATCTTCTCCTCACCAGAGCAGCTGATCCCAAGCCCTAACTCCCCCTGGGAGGCCCCCCAGCCAGCTCTATTTAAACTCCACCCCTCTCGGCCATGAGAAGAGCTAAGCACAAACCTTGCCAAAACTCTGCCAAAATTGTTCCAGACCCTTCTCCACTCTTAGAACACTTGATCCCCAGTGAAATCCCCCTGCCATTTCTCCTCTGTAAGCTCAATTTCATAGTTGAAATTCCACCCAAAACCAGGACACTTCTCCACAGTGAGCCAATTCTCAAATTGATTGGCTCTACACCTTCACCGTACCAAGGGAAGGTGTCCACCAGCAAAAGCCCCATTTCCGAAGCCACCCAGGTTGCTCCAGCTCTCCAAGCTTTGTGATCGGGCTTGGTCGAAATCATATCCGGACAATTCACCGGACTGTGAGACTTCATCCGGAGCTTCGCTGGGGTCCAATCGAAGGTGCAACAACTCTCGATTGAAGCCACACTTCTCCGAGCCAAGGTATGAGCTAATTCTTCATCCCGAGCTTCCGGAGAATCTCTATTTCAAATGCCTTAGTTTCAATGCATGTTAACCGTATAGATGTGTTCGTCTCTTCAAGACGAATCCATAGAGTATAAGAACATAAAAATCCATTGAGAATCGAGTGAGATCTTAGGGATTTAGTGTGGACGGCTCTCGAGTGAGAACACTTGGGGACGATGAACGGATGCCGTCCATTCAATACACGCGCGGACGAACGGCTCGGATGGCGTCGGACCGAGAAACGGTGCGAGAACCGTGGGGCCCGGGCTGCTGACTCAGGTGGCGGCGTCGAATGGGAGCGCGCCGCGTGGTCTTTCGGAGCTGCCAAGGATGCGCTGGCGCCGCGTGGATAAATAGAAAAATAGGGATTTTTTTGATTTATTTTATTCCCTAAACTTCAAAAATTCATATCTCTGTGTAGAAAAATCAGAAAAATAAAATAAAAATACCCTCTTGCTCAGTGAACAGAGGAGAATAATGTGGAAAAGAAATCATTTAATTTCATCAAATATTTTATTTTTTATAATTTATTTACTCTCTGCATTGTTTTAATTCTCCATGCATGCATACAATTCACCATGGCATGAGACCATAGGGCTTTTGAAGCCTCCGAATTTGGGAACATTCCCTGAATTTTCCAAAGTCGAGGCCATCCCTATGAAGAGTTCTTGATTTTTCAAGTTCGAGTCATCTGTTTTGAGTATTTTAATTCCAGTAAATAGCATGTTGTGAAATAAATTCTAGGAAAATTTGGTGATGTTCCTTATGACCAGAGAACCCTAGGAAAAATAGATTTTGGCTTAGTTCATTCAAAACAACCCTAATCGACTTAAACACCCAAAATAGGTCTTTAATTAATTAGAGTTAACCAGGTATCAAATTGACTTGAAATCAATTCTCCACTAACCTTTAGGATTAGAGGAATCCACCATAAAAATTTGAGGTCAATTGGACTTGGCTAGCCCCACTAATTGGGTTGATTAAGTCACTTAGCCATTTTAAGCTTTAAAAATTCATAACTTTTAAAATACTTTTAAAAAATTCACCAAATTGGTTTTAGAGCCTCTCTGATATCAGGGGAACCTAAGAAAATTAAAATTTCAATTTTCTAAAAAAGTTGATTTTTAATAATATTTTAATACTTTTAATAATTAAAAAATAAAAAAATAATAAAAATCACAAAAATAATAAAATTCACCAAAATGTCACATTTTGAATTTTAATCACTTAGGAACAAATCCCACAATTTTCCTAGGTCTATTTAGTGAGATATTGAATTTTAAAGCCCTAGGGTAATTTTTAAAATTAAAAAAATGTATTTTCTAGCATTTTCACTAAAATAATTATAATAAATCATAGAAAAATCAGAAAATTGCAAAATTTGTTTCTCTAGTTTCCTTGATATTAGAGAGATTTTTGAAAAATATAAAATCCATTTTTCAACATTTATTTCATTTTTAAATTAATTAACACTCCAAAACTCAAAATAATTATAATAAAAATAATATAATTCAAAAAATCACCAAAATTGGTCCAAGTGCTTCTCTGGTCATTAGGAATGTCCCCTAATTTTCTTAAGGACAGAAACTTTCCCTTGGTCATGTTATTAAATTTTCCTTGAAAATCTCTATTTTCCACCAAAAATAATTATATAAATAAATTAAATACAGAAAAATCACATTTTCTCCTCTCATGTCTTTATTGACATATGAGTGAAGTCACATAAAAATTTCAAGTTCATTTGGGTTCAATTTAGTGAGTTATGAAATTATTAAGCTTAAAGGGTAAAATGGTAATTAAACTTTCAACCCTTAATTAAAACTTTAGGTTTAATAAAAAATCAACAAGTAAAACATTTGATCTTAATCTGATTTGGATGATTGAAATTTAAATAATTAAAGGGTAGAAACCCATTAAACAATTTTAAAATGATTAAACTTTAATTAAATAATAGATTAAATTTGGAGGAATAATAAATTAGAATTATTAAAATAAGGGATATTTATTAGGAAGAGATTTATTCTTTAATTTAAAAATCCCTAAACTAATTATATCATTAATACTCAATTTTTTAATTAAAATGATAACTCAAATTTAAAATATTAAAAGACTTAATTAAATTATTAAACTCTTTTGAAATTTCAATTAAAATTAAAAATAAAGTAAATTAAAGATAAATTAAATTAAAATTAAATTAAATTAAAATTAAATTAAATTAAATTAAAACAAATTAAATTAAATTAAACTAAATTAAAATTAAATTAAATTAAATTAAATTAAATAATTAAATTAAATTAAATTAAACAATTAAATTAAATTAAATTAAATTAAATTAAATTAAATTAAATAATTAAATTAAATTAAATTAAACAATTAAATTAAATTAAATTAAATTAAATAATTAAATTAAATTAAATCAAATCAAATTAATTAAACACCAAATCAAATTAAATTGAACTATGTTGAACTAAATTAAAACTCAATTAAATTAAGTTGAATTAAATATAACATCACCTAAGACATAAAGAATTCAAAATAAATGTAAAGCAACTCGAACACTATTCCAAATTTAAACCCTTTAACTTAAATCAAATCATTTGAATACTAATTTACCCTCGAAAGCTTTGATTATTATAACTCCTAAATGGAACATCAAATGAAGTGTTACCTCACTCATAGGATATTCAAATGTCCTAGTTCACCGAGCAAGTTAACAAGACTTGAAAACCTCGGACGATCGATTCATTTATATAATTAAATTCATTTGGACTTAAAACAATCCCGAAAATATTGAAAAGATGTTTAAGATTCTTCTTAAGCACTTCCTCAATATGATAGGATATTTATAAGAACAATTGGACTTAATTGTCCTTTGATGAAGAAAATCGTCCTCAAACAAAAAACACAAAGAACCTAGACGTCATAGGAGTTGACTAGCTATAGGATTAGGAATTTGGTAGAAAACCATAACCTTTCCCCTAGCTTTACCTAGGAACTTGCTTAAATATTCTAATTGTGTTTTAAGTGCAGCTTGGGATGACGGGAAGACCCTCCAGTGTACGCTTTTATTTTATTGCAATTTACTTTCTTGCAATTTACTTTCTTGCAATTTACTTTCTTGCAAATGTACTTTATTTTTCTTGCATGATAAAACAACAGCTTGCATGAAAACCCACACCTTTAGGATAGTCCCTAAAACTGAAACCAAATTAAGTTAAAAGTCATTGCAAGATAAAATTCACCGCCACAACATTTCAAAATATAAAACAACTCAAAATTTAATCACAAACAGAACACAAAACTACAATTACAACTAAATTAAAACGTCCTGTTGGATGATCGGGAATACCTCTGATGATGTAACCTACGTGTTGCTAACGGGATTTCCCACGGTCTAAATGAAAGTGTGGAACTCATTCAGTTGAGTTTAGCAAATTCATCCGGACTAAGTGAATCCGATAAAAATAATGATGCCGAAGGATGGAACCGTGGATCTTAACCGGTGTCGTTATAATCAACTTTAAGATTTGTTTTAATTAAAACGTAAAAAAGAAACACTTGGAAATTAAGATTTTCTCTAAACCAAAACACTTTTCTCATCTCCCGATTTATGATTTCTAAAACTAAACCTCTGCAACAACAAGGAACTTGGAGCATGGTGGGCAAGCACGGCCATCGTCGTCGACAAAACTTGAACCTACTTCAGCAAAACTTTCCTAGAATTAAATAACCAAGCCATAGGACTTCGAGGTAGCTTGCCTAGTGCAACATAGATCCTCAACTCTTCGTTAGGCATTTGCATTGCAAATTAAGCCCTAACCGGTCTTAGGATTCCGAGGTAGTCGTCCGATACGACAATAAACCCTCACATCTTCTAGGCTATTTGTTTGATTTTATCATACAAATATAAGCCCTAATTAATTAAAATTGGCAAGATCAAAACATTTAAATAAGTATTAGGATTTTCCTAAACTCAAGCCAAACGATTGGATAGTCGGGAAATTACCGAAGTTCACTTCGAATCAGTGATTTCTCCTACCTTTCTTCCTTTGGATTCACAAGACAAAATGTTCCAAAATTTGATCCATTCCCTATCGAAATTCCAAAATTCAATCTTCGAAAACCTTAAACTTTGAAATTCTTGAAAGCGTAGTTATTGATTATTATCGAGAGTTTTCTTAGGTGATTCCCGTCACTTAAGATGTAATTAACTATAGTGGGCTTGCCCTTATAGGGAATTTTAAAGAACCCGTGTAATATAAACCCCGTTTGATACTTTCATATTAAGTAGGGGAATTTGTCGGCTTATAAAATTGGTTCGCGGACCAAACGAATGTCACAAAACTTCTAGTTTATTTGATCGAGCCCCACCATCAAGCGTTGTGTCTATCCTTAGGGATAGATACACGGCTTGTGGTGCGGTGCTCGTTTATATAAACTATTTGGGATATGAGATCGGTTTAATCTCATATCTTAAAACTTTCAAATTTAAAAATTATTTTCAAAGCCAAATACTACTTTCTAAATTATATATATATTTAAATCAAATTTAAAATTTAAATTCGCCGACAACTTCTGTTAGGCGACCCCCCTTTTAAAATACAATACAACCTAAAAATATGCCGACAACTTCTGGCGACTCCGCTGGGGACTATTCCTCTCTCCATTATAATCAAATAATTCTGCTTTCAAAAAAATCGGTAGTGCATCCATGTCCTTAGTGGATCAAACTACCCTTCTTTCCGTTGGAATACTATGTTCATTTCTACCTTGAACAAGTATAGCCAACATTCTCCCGCGATTTAGGAGCCACCGTTTAAACACCCCTAAACAGAGAGGTTCCGAGATCCTTTTACCTCATTTCCGAGGTGGGGTGGACCCCCGATAGGTAGTTAGTTTAGGTGTGATCCTTCGAGTCGGGAAGTCTTGCTTAAGACTCTCTTTTCCTTTCCAACTCTGAATCGGATTCCTTACCTTCTCTACACCTTTGAACATTCCGTTCTAAATAAACAAACCCTCTAATAAGTGATTCTTTTAACAAATGATTCTTTCTTATAAATACATGAACAAAGAATGAGTTCGGACTCTTTTCAATTCCTTTCTTTTCGTCCTGAAGAAAAGAAGCATAACTTGAGACCGACAAACCGTAATCTACCTCGCGAAATGGAAGCCCCGAAACCGATTTTCTCCTTCACCAACGGACCTGGACTTCGCCGTCTATAAGGATGAGCCGCCCGACAATGGGGTCATCCGATTCTGGACGAGGATTTGAAAACACGAACGTCAAGGTCACCGACGTCTCCCTCTTTGCACCGACGAACAAGGTATCCGAAGCCGAGGAACCACCGCTCGAGTTCAACCTTAGGTCGACCCAAGAGTTTCCTCCCCGCAAAGGGTCCCGACTAGAAGGAGTACCGCCGTCCGCAGAGGACCGTTCTCACTACCCCCATCGGTCTAGTTGTTTCGCACCTACCCCGACTTCGCCAAATCAAAGGGGAAAGGAATCCGTAACTATGATAAACCCGTTACCGTGGAGGGTACGGATCTTCCCGTAAGACCTTCCGTCTTCGAAATCGGGTCCAGCTTCGAAGATTCCTTCGCCGACAAAGACCCAAAGAAGAAATAGAAATAGAAGGATCGCCGGGAAGCCGTAGCCGCCGAGATCGCCTTCCCGGAGGAAATTCCGCAGTTGCCGTAATATACACCGTTACTCGAATATACACCACCGCCCGACTACATACCATTTTCGGGAGGAAGCAGTGTTCCATCCCCTCTCCGCCGCAGAGGATGAGGAGAATGTTCGAAAGATTGCCGCCACATTACCACAGACTCGCATACTACGACGATAGCCGCAAGAAAAGAACCGGAACTACGTCGTTTCGCTCGACCGCAAACTTTGGTAGAAAAGCTAGCAAGGAAGGAAAACCGCCCCGTGTCGGAAATTCTACGAAGGATAGTGGCGGTGCCGGCCAAATCCCGTCTTGGGCCTCGAGTAGAACCCGCCGTCATGATAGAAAAGCCAAGCAAGAGAATGAATGCTAGCCCGCCCGTCGTAGTATCGTGGTTACGGATTAGGGAGGATACCACCTTCCAACGATTTGGCCGATAGACCATCCGGTCCTAGACCTTCCGTCGCTGAAGGATGGTATGGCGTCCCACTACGGGGCAGCTGAGATCGAAACAAGCAGCTCGAGAAAGAAAGTCTTGCCGTGAGGCTGGAATCTGAAGAAAGTGCTACTGCGATGAAGGGGACTCGTGAAAAAGGACCCGGCAACCATCGCATGACAACCACAAAGATACACAGAAAGCTCCACTAGAAGATGCCATGGAAAAGTTGAGAACCGACATCCGACGGTTGGCAAAAGAAAGAGAAGAAAGTTCGGAGATGAGATCGACTCATCGGAATTCATGGACAATGAATATGCGAAATCAACATGGTTGAGACACGAGCTTCATCGCTTCTCAAGGTGCTCCCGCAATTGCAGAAGAGAGGAGCCGTAACCGATGAAGAGACGACTTCGAGAAAAGGACGACACGATCGCTCAAATGGCGAAGAGGATGGAAGAGATGGCCATAGCTCCGGCCACTCTCCGAGTCAAGTACAACCACATGTAGAGACACCCCCGTAAGTCATTCACATCGTAGACGGAGGAAAGGAGATTACATCCGTCAATGGGGATGACCACCGAAAAGGATACAAGCACAAAGTATGATCCCCGAAAAGGATATCAAAAGCTTGGTAGAGCAGCAGGTGCGAGAAGCCTTAGCACAATCGAAGAGCGGGACATCCATTCGGACGGGTAGACCTTACCCGTAAGAATTCGACGCTCGTTCAATACCCGAAAGGCTTCGTACCACCTCTCGTTTAAGACCTTCGACGGAACCGGGAACCCCCGACAAGCATGTTGCACACTTTCGTGCCGCTTGTTGCAATGCCGGCGGGAGCGATGCGCTACTCTTCCGACGCGCTCGTTAGCGTCCGTCGGAATCGCCTTCGACTGGTATGCAGAATTACCCAACGGTTCAGTGAAGACATTCTCAGAGTTAGAGAGCCTCTTCATTAAGCGATTTGCCGGAGCTCAGCACCACATCACTATAGGTGATTTAGTGGTAGAGAAACAAAGGCCGAATGAAACTCTAGTGGATTACATACTTCGATGGAGAAATTTAAGCATGAAGTGTGAACCACAACTGCAAGAACAACATGCGATCGGCATCTTGCTTAAAAGCATTCACGGCCCGATAGCACTTCTCCTCAAGGGATTCACTATTAAGACTTTTGAGAAGTTGTTAAGCAAGGCCGGAAGCTTGCAAGAAGAGGCGAAGCAATTAAGTTTTGTCGACAAGACGGACAAGCGAAGCCGGTGAAGACTTTCGAAAAGAAATCCGGGGTCGTTAGCAGCAGCTTGACAAAGGCAAACAACCGATGCAAATACCACCGTAACGGCCGCAAAGCAACCACAACAAAATTACCAAGAACCCCGGTCCGACCATCGGTCGTCTCCGCAAGTATGAACAACCGTCTCGTCCGCAACGTACATCGAGGGAGCTTATGAGCGAGAGAATATCCGTTCAAAAATGAAGCAATTACCGAAGATGTTCCGTAGCTTAATGAAAACTCCAGATTTCCAGCTGCCAGAGCCCAAAAGACCAGAGGAAGTCAACAGGAAAGGTGATCCCAACTTTTGCCCCTACCATCGGATGCTTGGGCACAAGATAGAAGACTGCATTACCTTCAAAAGTTGGCTCAACGACAACCTTCGGAAAGGAAATATAACAATCCCGAAGGAGTACATGAAGGAACCCCATAAAGGAGGTTCCGTCAATATTATCTCAACCGATCCCGTCATCCCGATAGATCCCTATGCAACCGACGATGGATGGACTACCGCCCGGACGAGATCTTCGAAGAAGATTTTAGACAACATCCAAACCGCTTCGGTGCGAGCTTCAATTCAGAGTTCGAGACCTGTTAAGCCGGTACTATCACTTGCGATAGAAGAACCACCTCGACAGGAGAAAATCGAAGGGAAGAAGAAAATTGACGAAGAAGAGGGGACTGAGATTCCTAAGGCTGGACTAGGGGCTGCTTATCCTAGGATAGTTGTTTCTGATTCGGGGGAGAAATCCCTCGAACCTCTGATTTTGTATGATTATCTGCTCACTTTGGTGGGATCATATAATGATAAGGGTGATGGCGTTGGCTACGTTTTGACTGTTTCTAACGATTACGTAACTAGCGACAATCCGGGCGTCGATTTCGATACCAACAATAATTCTCAAATCATACAAGATCTCGACGATCAAAATGACGAAGAAGGCATCCATCAAGGAGGCTACGAGAGTTCAACAAGCAACGGATCTATCTCGTGAGTTTCGAGGAGCTCCAAGCTACGATAGAGTTAGAGCCTTCGTATTTGGAAGATAATCCGAAGAGCCAGCCATTCCGATTCGGGAGGAGACACCGACAAACTCAACACTAGATTCGAAGAAATTACGAAGTCAACTTAAGAAGTGGAAGAGTTCTACCTCCGAGAATGGGTCCAAAAGACAAAGGAAAGCAGGTGGTTGTTCAAGAAGAACCAACCCCAGCAAAGGAAATACCCATTCGAGAAGAAGCCGAGACGCAGGAGAACAAAGTGGACTACAACGTGCTAGCCCATCTTAGGAAACTACCGCCAAACCGAGCATCTACGATGCTCTCATCTTATCAAAGGAGATGAGAGAAGCTCGATCAAGGCCTTACTTGATCCCGAAATTTGCTTAGCTCAAATGGCCGGAGATTCCTTAGATGAGGTTTGCTCGTTAAAGGAACAACGAGGTGTTACCTTCACTGGACAATGACCTACTACTTGGGACGACGGATCACAACCGACCGTTGTACATTTCGCTACAATTGGGAAGTTTACGCTCTCCAGAGTTTTGGTGGATCCAGGAGCATCAATCAATATAATGAGTCTTCGAACACTAGCATACTTGGAAATTGATGCTCGTGAGCTCGAGGCCGACAAAATGTTATTAAGGGGATTCAACCAGAAAGGAGAAAGAGCCCTCGGGTCAATAACGCTACTGATGAAGACCGGGGGTTTAGCAAAGACAACCGCAAAATTTCATATAATCGATTCAGAAACGTCGTTCAACGCTCTATCGGGCCGACCATGGATACATGAAAACAGGATGGTACCATCATCTCTACACCGATGCATCAAGTACTACGATGGAGGGGAACAGAGGCATCAAAGGTGACTTGCAACCATTCTCCGTACATGAAATTGGAATCCATGAAGATGCAGCTTATTATGCACCGCCAAAGAAAACAATCTTCTCCGGAGATACCATAACAAATGAAGCAAAGAAAGTTCGAGACAACGAAGAATCCGAAGTTCTAGTCCAACGACTCACTCACCACTCCCTTCCGGCGAGATGGTGAAGGTTTCTCCACAACTCGCATCCGAGGTCGAGGCCGGGGACGAGGCCGTGGTAGAGACACTAGGACAATTGGACGGAAGAAACCAGCCATCAATGTTGATCGGGAAGATAGTTCGAAGAGGAAAAAGAAATCAAGCAAGAAGCGAGCAACAATAAGTCGAAAGAAGCCGCAATACAAGATCTCCCTCGAAGATGAAAAGAACGAAGAATACAAATCAATGTACGAGAAGATTAACCACTACGTACATACTATGACCCTAACTCCGATCCATTCTAATAAGATCGAGGGTATGGAGGTCAAAGAGGTACGTAGTGACGCGTGCAAAGCCGATCAAATTCTACCGTGGTGCTTCTTCCTCCAAAACCGAAAATAATGTACAATTCGAAGATGTCACTTCATCGAATTAATGGAATTACCTTTTGAGTGGTACTCTCCCCGTGTTCAAAATTTAATTCAACGTGGTTTCTTACCTCGACAATGGACAAAAGGCCAATCACAACATTTTGAAAAGTTATGGAATAACTCCGGTCGTCCTCCCAATTCAAAGTATGGACTCGGATTCGGCACGGTAGGGTCGGTTGACGATACCGAATTTTGCTTGGTTGTCACTTGCAAGTCCAATGAAAACTCGCATGGAAACTACGGACGAACTCGAAGATTTACAAATCGGAGACGCTCCACCGAATTCGAAGAAGAAATTAAATCCACAATAGATGAGTTAACGGAAGTTAACTTAGGTACTAAGCAAAGAGCCTAGACCTACCTTTGTTAGCTCCTTACTCAATAAAGAAGACTCCGAAGAAATAATCAAGTTATTAATGGAATTTAAAGACTGTTTTGCTTGGAGCTACGATGAAATGCCGAGATTAGCCCCGCAGGTTGCAGTCCATAAGCTAGAGTGGATCCTACTTCGTTCCAGTCGGACAAGGTCCCGTAAGAATGCGTCCGGAAATCGAACAACAAGTCATAGCCGAAGTTAAAAAGCTAATAGACGCTAAATTTGTCCGTGAAGAACAATACCCGACCCGGTTAGCCAATGTGGTGCCGATCGAAAGAAGAATGGTCGGATCGAATTTGTGTGGACTTCGCAGATTTAAACAAGGCATGTCCAAAAGATGAATTCCCTCTACCAATTCCGAACCGATGATCGATATTGCTTCGACACATGAAATATTCTCATTCATGGATGGATCTTCAGGATACAACCAGATAAAAATGGCTCCGGAAGATGAAAAGCTTACAGCATTCGTAACACCGATCGGAGTATTTTGCTACACGGTGATGCCATTCGGATCGAAGAACGCAGAGCAACTTACCAAAGAGCAATGACAAGAATTTTTGATGATCTCATCCACAATCAAGTCGAGTGCTACGTGGACGATGTCGTCATCAAAAGCAAAGTAAAGGAAAACCACTCGTATGATTTGAGAATTGTTTTCGAACGATTAAGACAATTTAACCTTAAGATGAATCCCTTAAAATGGGCCTTCGGCGTCACCTCCGGAAATTCTTAGGATTCGTTGTCCGACATCGTGGAATTGAAATCGACCCGGAGAAGATTAAAGCCATCTTAGAAATGCCGCCTCCCAAAACCTTAAAACAACTACGATCTTTTCAAGGAAGTCGGCATATCTTCGACGCTTTATCTCAAACTCGTCGAGTAGGTGTCACCTTTCTCGGCACTAGTTAAAAAGGACGCCAAATTTATTTGGGAAGAGAAATGCCGAAGGCCTTCGAAGACATTAAACAATATTTAATGACACCTCCCGTCTTAGCAGCCCCGGCCTCGGGTAGACCGCTGATACTTTACACCGTGGCTTTAGACGACTCTCTCGGAGCTCCGTTAGCCGAGTCAATGATGAGGGTAAAGAAAATGCTCTTTACTACTTAAGCCGTCGTTTACTTCCGACGGAAGTAAGGTATCCCGCAATTGAAAAGCATTGTTCGGCCCCGATCTTCGCCGCTCAAAAGCTCGTGCACTACATGCTTTCTCATAAGATCAACCTAATCTCGAAGTTTAATCCATTGCAATACTTCGATGACTCGTCCAACACTTTCCGACGGACTTGCCGGATGGTCAATGATATTATTGCAATTCGATATAACTTTCGTGCCTCTGCGTGCCGTAAAGGGACAAGTCTTAGCAGACTTCCTCGCAGCACATCCTTTGCCGGCCGAATCTCCTCTCAATGACGATTTGCCAGATGAACAAATAATGAGCCTAGAAGACCCTGATGATCGACGTTGGGAATTGTATTTCGACGGAGCATCTTCAGCACACAAAGACGAAGAATCACAAGTGATAGTGCCCGGTAAGGCAAGAATCGGGCTAATCTTTATAACACCGGAGCGGGGGATGTTAAGATACTCCTACCACTTGACAGAACCGTGTACAAACAACGAAGCAGAATACGAAGCCCTCATAACGGGATTGGAATTAACCATTCAAATGGGAATAACAGACATCAACATCTACGGGGATTCGCAGTTAATCATTCAACAGATCGTCGGACAATACAGAGTTTTAAAGCCAAGACTCGAACAATACTTCCAGTATGCCATACAGCTGTTCGAACAGATTCCAAATGTGACAATCTACAAAATTCCTAGAAAAGAGAATGCTTTAGCAGATGCTTTAGCCCGTCTCGCAAAAGAATTTGCTCGTTTGCAAGATGAATCGATGGAAGTGTCGGTTCACGGACGTCGGGTCCTATCACAACTTGACATGGACATGATACACAAATCGAAGAAGGAAAAGAATCAGCTGCAGCGAGTGACGGAAAACACGAAGATTGGCGACAGACCATTGATAGACTACACCGCAAACAGGAAAGCTACCGGACGATAGGTCGCCGGCCCATCGGATCAAGAAAAGAACTCGTCCTACGCATTAATAAACAACACATTGTATAGAAGGTCTTTTGATCAAATGTGGCTAAGGTGCTTAAGCGGGTCCGAGGCCCGTGAAATCGTCAAAGAGGTGCATTCAGGACTCTGTGGCGCTCACCAGTCGGGTCCAAAAATGAAGATGAAAATTAAAAGACTAGGGTACTACCGGCCCTCGATGATGACCGACCGCATGAAAATCGCCAAGAGCCGTCATCAATGCCAAGTGCACGGAGTGGTTCTACACCAACCTCCAAATGTGCTACACCCGACAATTGCGTCGTGGCCATTTGAATGTTGGGGCACAGATATAGTGGGTCCAATAGAACCACCATCTTCGAAAGGACATCGTTTCATTCTTGCGGCTACGCATTACTTTTCCAAGTGGGCGGTGCGGCTCCACTTAGAGAAGTGAAAGCACACCACGTGCTTGCAGGTTTTCAAGAACCAAGTTGTCTACCGTTTCGGAGTGCCGCGCGAGATCATCTCGGATAATGGGTCGACATTCGAAGCACACAAATCAACAATTTTGTCGGGAGACACGGAATCGACCGGCGATACTCGACAATTTACTACCCAAGAGCAAACGGTCTCGCCGAGGCTTTTAATAAAACTCTCGTTCAAATCTTAAAGAAAACCCCGGACGATAATAAGAGAAATTGGCACGAGAAATTATTAGAAGCCTTATGGGCCTACCGGAACCTCAACTTTCGTAACTCCTGTAGAGGTTCGAGCCTTCCTTCACTCGGAATTGCAGTTGCAAACAAGATCACGACGAAGAAAACGCCGGACTACGACTCGAAGAATTAGAAAGCTTGGAAGGGAAAAGACTTGCGGCGCAACTGAATTTAGAACTATACCAAGCTAAAATGGTTCAAACCCATGACAAACGCGGTCCGCCCAAGAACCTTCAAAGTTGGTGATTTAGTTCTCGTTCTCAAGAGACCTATTCTTGCACACCGCAAGATAGGAGGAAAATTTGAACCCACTTGGGAAGGACCGTTTGTGGTTGAAGCGAGTATACTCGGGAGGTTCCTACCGGCTAGTGAATTGCCGGGGAGAACGACATATGCTTCCGATCAACGGACGATACTTGAAAAAATATTACGCTACTCGATGTTTCGAAGGAATGAATTCTTCATCCCTAAGAAACACGGGTGAAGTAATTACTTATGATTGGGTCCGAACCCAAAAATAATAAAATGTGCTAAAATAAATAAAATCATGATAATAAAGTTTTCCTCGTTTTCTTCTCCAAATCAAAATCCCTTTTCTGATCTTATTCTACTTCATTCCTGTTAAATTTGAAAATAAAAAAATTTTTATATAAAAAAAAAAAGAGAGAATCTCTTTAATAAACATTTTCTTAATGTTCTTGTTCTTAGTACAGCCCCTGATCCTTCTCCTTGTCTTTTCGCAGGGAAATGTCGAACGGGCGGTTGGTCTTGAACTTTAAGAATGGCGTAAGCCTTGCACTCGATGAAAAGAGGGTGAAAGATGGAGCGATAATTGAGATTGACTCAGATTTCGCACCAGCGAGGCCTACGATACGAGGAAAGTGACTCGGGTCCCGATTAACCGAGAAGAACTGCCCGGACGGACAGGTGATGAAAGTGGGTGGCCCAAGCCACCAATCCAGCAACAAGAAGAGAAAGGCAAATACCGAAGAAGACAAGAAAATGAAGTCCGTAATAACTACGAGCGGAGGGCGAGGCTTGTCGGCGCCGCACCGCGAGAGATTCAAGAAGTGCGGAGAGCTACTCTCACAGCCACGCAACGAAGAAATAAGAATCGCCGTATCCATAAAATGTTAACAAAACTAGCTGCGGACCAGCGCGACGAGACAATTGCTAATGCCAGCACTCACACTTCAAGGACACTGGTTCACCGGGAACCCGAAGAAAGGAGGCCGGCTCCTAGAATAACGAAAGAACCGGGAAATCTCCAGAAGATCGAAGGAAGAAGGCTACCACGCCACCGGATAAAACCACCAGCGGTGCATGACCTTGTTGCGAAGCAACCCGGGGATGCCCGACGAGGCATCATCCACGAGGAGCCGAGGTATGCGGGGGAACGTGAAGGGATCGAACCATATATCCCACAATATGTCACAAGGCCTCGCCATCTGCAGATCATTCCGGAATACGAGCTGGAGAGAATGCAGAATGTTGAAAAGAAAACTTTAGAATACTTTGAGAGAATTAAAGGAAGAAGGATCAACATACTAGAAGGCCTCGAGCTACACACCGACGTATTCTCAGAGTATGAACAACAAGCAAATCGTGGATTGTATCCGGGATGCGAAGAGAATGGGCCGAGCGAGGCCGCCCGAGGGAAAACACATACTCGGAACCCCGGAGATGGATGCCGGGGAAAGGAAGAATCACAATACAATGCGGATGCTTCGCTACAACTTTGCTCGAAGACGAGGAAGGAAACCCACGGGAATACTCCGTCATGGGCAAGTAGATCCGATGCCATCAGTTATCAAGAGAATGGTAAAAAGATTGATAACATGGAGGGTACTACCAGCAGATTGCATACCCAATAGCTGCATTATCAACATCTACAAACAGGGTGACTGCATACCCCCACATATTGATCACCACGACTTCGTCAGACCTTTCGCACGGTCTCTTTCTTGAATGAGTGTAACATCATGTTCGGATCCGACCTCCGGATAGCGAGCCCGGGTGAGTTCGAGGGCCGGTAAAGATACCTTTACCGGTGGGTTCCGTCATGATACTCGCAAGGTAACGGAGCGAGATATCGCAAAGCATTGCATACCGGGGGTGCCGATGGAGCGAATCTCGGTTACTTTCGGGAGGATGGACGACGACAAAATACCTTACCATTTCCAACCGGACCCGGAGCTAGAGAACCTCCGGCCTTACGAGTCGTGAGTTACATAGGAAATATCACACCTCCAACGTACATCCAGCCGGCATCCTTGCCAAGGATGGCTTGGAAGGTGATGTTATTGACCATGTACCTCACTATTCGGACATGGATTTTTGACGGATGATTCTTTTGATGGATCAACAAAGATCATACACGATCCGTTTTGAGTCTACATGGATTGTATGAAATATATTCCGAGATCGAGTTGTATGATGTATTTTCAACATGATTGGAATGAAAGTGACCATGTCACGTTTTTGGCCTTCACCTCTTTTGTGCAAATTGATTGGGAAACGCCATTAAAGTTAAATGAACTTCGAACAAAGAACGTAAAAGAAATAAAAAAAGAGAGAATAAAAGAAAACTTTCTAAAAAAAAAATCTGAAAAATGACAAACACTAAGTTCACATGAACATTAAATAAACAATAAAATAAAATTTGAACCATTAAAAGATAAACGAAATCAACACAAATCTCAAATTCCATCCTTCCAAACTTCAAAATCAAATTCCATCCTTACAAATTTCAAATCAAATCCTCGATCAAATTCCGAATCCAATCTCGATCAAGTTTCAAACTTGATCTTCCAAATTTCAAATCAAATCTTAAATCAAATTTCAATCGAGTTCAAACTCATCCTTCCAAATTTCCAAATTTCCGAATTCAATCTTTCCAGGCTTCAAGTCTCAATCAAATTTAAATTCAATTTCTTCCAGATCTCGAATCAAATATCAATCACATCAAAATCAAACTCTTTTGGGTCGAGGATTTTACATCCAAGACTGCACTGCTTTAGGATTCTTTTCCTATTACACTGAAATACCTCAAAATTCAAACTTTTGGGTCGAGGATTTTACATCCAAGACTGCACTGCTTTAGGATTCTTTTCCTATTGCACTGAAATACATCAAAATCAAACTCTTTTGGGTCGAGGATTTTACATCCAAGACCTGCATCGCTTTAGGATTCTTTTCCTATCGTACCTTGAAATACATCAAAATCAAACTCTTTTGGGTCGAGGATTTTACATCCAAGACTCGTATCGCTTTAGGATTCTTTTCCTATTGCACTTTGAAATACATCAAATCAAACTCTTTTGGGTCGAGGATTTTACATCCAAGACTCGCACTCGCTTTAGGATTCTTTTCTGTGCACTCGAAATACATCAAATCAAACTCTTTTGGGTCGAGGATTTTACATCCAAGACCGCACTTGCTTTAGGATTCTTTTCCTATTGCATCGAAATACATCAAATCAAACCTTTTGGGTCGAGGATTTTACATCCAAGACCGCATCGCTTTAGGATTCTTTTCCTATTGCACTTCGAAGTACATCAAAATCAAACTCTTTTGGGTCGAGGATTTTACATCCAAGACCGCATTGCTTTAGGATTCTTTTCCTATTGCACTTCGAAATACATCAAATTCAAACCTTTTGGGTCGAGGATTTTACATCCAAGGCTGCACTTGCTTTAGGATTCTTTTCCTATCGACCTTTGAAGTACATCAAATCAAACTCTTTTGGGTCGAGGATTTTACATCCAAGACTGCACTGCTTTAGAATCCTTTTCTTATTGCACTGAAATACATCAAATTCAAACTTTTGGGTCAAGGATTTTACATCCAAGACTGCACTGCTTTAGGATTCTTTCCTGTTGCATCTGAAATACATCAAATCGAATTCCTGGGTTAAGGAATTTACATCCGAGACTGCATTGATTTAGGATTCTTTCCCTATTGCGATGAAATACATCAAAATCAAACTCTTGAGGTTAAGGATTTTACATCCAACACCGCATTACTCTGAGATATCTTCTCATTGCAACGATTCAATCTAATCAATTCAATTTTCTTTCGAGGTTGGAGATGTTACATCTAAAACCTCAAAATTCCAATTTTCATTTCAAATCAAATCCCTCAAATTAATTTTGACAAAACTTCAATCTAAATTGAAACTCCAAACTAAAATTTAAACTCACACATCAAAACATAAATTGAAACAAAATAAAATCTAAATCGAAATTCCCGAGATCATGTGATTTGGGATTCACCTCCTTTTCCTTTCCCAGGCGAGAGTTCGAGAATCTCCGGTTCCGGAGATATACTTGACACTCCCCGGCAGAACTCTTCTACTTCGTCCTAAGTTCGTCACTTGGACATCAGTGTTGGTTTTGTTGATCGCTTCGGTCAACACCAATACGCGCGGTGTGCTCCGTCAGCTCACCACACCTATTGGGAGTCCATTTGTTGACCTCATTTTTGATGAGGTCTTCCCTTCTTCTTTTTAGTGCTTAGGATCTAGCCTTAGGCTTTTTCTTTGACTATCTTAGAGGACTAGAATTGGGACCCGCCTTTTAGAAATTCAAACCACTTCTAAACTCCTGCAAACTCCACAAATTTGACTATAGACCCCTAATCACCTAGAGGGTTGAAATCGAATGTGGAAGTTTAAAGGATGAGTTCCTATAGGACTCTTTGGCCTTAGGACTACCACAGGTGGCCCGGTGCAGTGAGGGGCTGACTTACACTACACTTACACACTACATTTCCACACACTTCCTAAAACCACACCCATACCCAACTTAACCTCCTCGACTCATGTGGGTGATTCACATGGATGGTCCTTAACCACTAAGCCCTCGGTAAGAGGGTTAGGAACAACATAGTGAATGCCTCAAATGAGTCCTTTCATGGCTCATATGGGCTTGAAATGGTTTCATGGCTCAACCAAAATGATTTCTTTCCACCTAAATTCACCCAATCTCCAATTTCCCAAATTTTCAATTTTTGACCCCGAGACCCTACACTTATTAAACCTACCAAAACCCTCGAAATTACCCAAATTTTTGCAAAATTTCCAAATTACCCAAAATTTTCCAAAATCAATCCCAAACATCTCCACATCACTCAAATTGATCATCCATACCCAAAAATACCAAAGATTCCAAAAATACCCCCCAATACCCTCCAAATACCCAAAATACCCTTCTTGGCCTAAAAATCCAAAAATTCAGAAAATTCCCAAAAAATTCCAGAAAATCCTAAATATTCCCAATTTCATTTTGTCCAACTACACCATGGGTCAATTTTGTCAATTTACCCTACTTTTGTCAAAACCCCCAAATTGACCCATTTTAACCCAAAGTAGACCCAATGTTAAACCAAACCTATCCAATTGACTCAAATTCTGGTCCAATTCAATTCTAAACTTCAATACAATATTCCCAATACCAATTTAGACCAAATCCAAGTCCAATATGATTGACATTTGGATCCAATCTCACTTTTGGCCTTAAAGCCCAATTTGGACCCATGACCCAAACTTAACCCAAATTCACCCAATTCAACTCCAATTAACCTCAAATCTTTTCTAAATCTTCCTTAACATTCCCACAAACAAAACCCTAACATGATTTGCCCAAAATTTGAACCCAAGTCCCACTCAAACTCGATCCGAGGTCAAAAGGCCCATTTTTGACCTAAACCCAAACCTAACCCAAATTCAACCCAATTCAAATCCAAATCACCCCCAATTTGTTTCAAATCACTCATGACACATCCATGAGCTAAACCCAACAATTATTTGGCCCAACCTCTTTACAAAATTCCCATCCATAAATTCATTTTTCAAAACTTAAAAGGCCCATTCCTTAAACCATTTTAAAAGCCCACTTCCACCAAATCCAAAACCCCAAAAATTCTTCCAAAGCCCATATGACATCTCCATTTACCATTCACTTAATTAAAGCCATCACCTAAGTCCTAAATTCATCATCAAATAATTCCAAATCAAGCCTCATGCCAAATCACCCCTAAATACCAAAATTTTCCTTAAATCCATTTCCATGAAATTGACTTCACTTTTCCCAAGCCAAATGGAGCCATGGAGCCATGCACAAGCCATATGCAAGCCATGAGAGCCTCTTTACATGTCACCATGCCATTTTGGGCAAAAGGAGGAGGCTCTTTCCTTAATTCCTAAAGGTGATTAACCACTTCCATGATTCCACTAAACCATGCTTAAGCCTAATTGTGCTTGGATGGTGACTTGACCCTACTGATTATGCTGAGCCAAATCACTTTTCCCTCAGCCAAAATCAGGCCTTGGGTGGTGCACCTAGCCCAAATGGGTGGGTTGACCCATTTAGGTTCAAATTTAGCCATGCCCCCATTCCACTTTGAATCAAAGCCTTTACACATGGCATTTGCCAATTGCCTACACTAAACCCCGGCCACGACCCACCCGACCAAGATGGTGACCATTGCTCGGCCGGCCGGCCACCGAGCCGCCGGAAAACACCATGGCCGAGAGCTCGCATGTGAGCCGACATTGAAATTCTCACTTGCTGAGTCGCCCCATCCCAGTGGCTACCATGGCTGATCTTCTCCTCACCAGAGCAGCTGATCCCAAGCCCTAACTCCCCCTGGGAGGCCCCCCAGCCAGCTCTATTTAAACTCCACCCCTCTCGGCCATGAGAAGAGCTAAGCACAAACCTTGCCAAAACTCTGCCAAAATTGTTCCAGACCCTTCTCCACTCTTAGAACACTTGATCCCAGAGTGAAATCCCCCTGCCATTTCTCCTCCGTAAGCTCGATTTCGAGTTGAAATTCCACCCAAAACCGAGGACACTTCTCCACAGTGAGCCAATTCTCAAATTGATTGGCTCTACACCTTCACCGAACGAGGGAAGGTGTCCACCGAGCAAAAGCCCCATTTCCGGGCCACCCGGTTGCTCCGGCCTCCAAGCTTTGTGATCGGGCTTGGTCGAAATCATATCCGGACAATTCACTGGACCAGGAGACTTCATCCGGAGCTTGCTTGGGGTCCAATCGAAGGTGCCACAACTCTCAGATTGAAGCCACACTTCTCTGAGCCAAGGTATGAGCTAATTCTTCATCCCGAGCTTCTGGAGAATCTCTATTTCAAATGCCTTAGTTTCAATGCATGTTAACCGTATAGATGTGTTCGTCTCTTCAAGACGAATCCATGGAGTATAAGAACATAAAAATCCATTGAGAATCGAGTGAGATCTTAGGGATTTAGTGTGGACGGCTCTCGGGTGAGAACACTTGGGGACGATGAACGGATGCCGTCCATTCAATACACGCGCGGACGAACGGCTCGGATGGCGTCGGACCGAGAAACGGTGCGAGAACCGTGGGGCCCGGGCTGGCCGACTCGGGTGGCGACGTCGAATGGGAGCCCGCCGCGTGGTCTTTCGGAGCTGCCGAGGATGCGCTGGCGCCGCGTGGATAAATAGAAAAATAGGGATTTTTTGATTTATTTAATTCCCTAAACTTCAAAAATTCATATCTCTGTGTAGAAAAATCAGAAAAATAAAATAAAAATACCCTCTTGCTCGGTGAACGAGAGGAGAATAATGTGGAAAAGAAATCATTTAATTTCATCGAATATTTTATTTTTTATAATTTATTTACTCTCTGCATTGTTTTAATTCTCCATGCATGCATACAATTCACCATGGCATGAGACCATAGGGCTTTTGAAGCCTCTGAATTTGGGAACATTCCCTGAATTTTCCAAAGTCGAGGCCATCCCTATGAAGAGTTCTTGATTTTTCAAGTTCGAGTCACTGTTTTGAGTATTTTAATTCCGAGTAAATAGCATGTTGTGAAATAAATTCTAGGAAAATTTGGTGATGTTCCTTATGACCAGAGAACCCTAGGAAAAATAGATTTTGGCTTAGTTCATTCAAAACAACCCTAATTGACTTAAACACCCAAAATAGGTCTTTAATTAATTAGAGTTAACCAGGTATCAAATTGACTTGAAATCAATTCTCCACTAACCTTTAGGATTAGAGGAATCCACCATAAAAATTTGAGGTCAATTGGACTTGGCTAGCCCCACTAATTGGGTTGATTAAGTCACTTAGCCATTTTAAGCTTTAAAAATTCATAACTTTTAAAATACTTTTAAAAAATTCACCAAATTGGTTTTAGAGCCTCTCTGATATCAGGGGAACCTAAGAAAATTAAAATTTCAATTTTCTAAAAAAGTTGATTTTTAATAATATTTTAATACTTTTAATAATTAAAAAATAAAAAAAATAATAAAAATCACAAAAATAATAAAATTCACCAAAATGTCACATTTTGAATTTTAATCACTTAGGAACAAATCCCACAATTTTCCTAGGTCTATTTAGTGAGATATTGAATTTTAAAGCCCTAGGGTAATTTTTAAAATTAAAAAAATGTATTTTCTAGCATTTTCACTAAAATAATTATAATAAATCATAGAAAAATCAGAAAATTGCAAAATTTGTTTCTCTAGTTTCCTTGATATTAGAGAGATTTTTGAAAAATATAAAATCCATTTTTCAACATTTATTTCATTTTTAAATTAATTAACACTCCAAAACTCAAAATAATTATAATAAAAATAATATAATTCAAAAAATCACCAAAATTGGTCCAAGTGCTTCTCTGGTCATTAGGAATGTCCCCTAATTTTCTTAAGGACAGAAACTTTCCCTTGGTCATGTTATTAAATTTTCCTTGAAAATCTCTATTTTCCACCAAAAATAATTATATAAATAAATTAAATACAGAAAAATCACATTTTCTCCTCTCATGTCTTTATTGACATATGAGTGAAGTCACATAAAAATTTCAAGTTCATTTGGGTTCAATTTAGTGAGTTATGAAATTATTAAGCTTAAAGGGTAAAATGGTAATTAAACTTTCAACCCTTAATTAAAACTTTAGGTTTAATAAAAAATCAACAAGTAAAACATTTGATCTTAATCTGATTTGGATGATTGAAATTTAAATAATTAAAGGGTAGAAACCCATTAAACAATTTTAAAATGATTAAACTTTAATTAAATAATAGATTAAATTTGGAGGAATAATAAATTAGAATTATTAAAATAAGGGATATTTATTAGGAAGAGATTTATTCTTTAATTTAAAAATCCCTAAACTAATTATATCATTAATACTCAATTTTTTAATTAAAATGATAACTCAAATTTAAAATATTAAAAGACTTAATTAAATTATTAAACTCTTTTGAAATTTCAATTAAAATTAAAAATAAAGTAAATTAAAGATAAATTAAATTAAAATTAAATTAAATTAAAATTAAATTAAATTAAATTAAAACAAATTAAATTAAATTAAACTAAATTAAAATTAAATTAAATTAAATTAAATTAAATAATTAAATTAAATTAAATTAAACAATTAAATTAAATTAAATTAAATTAAATTAAATTAAATTAAATAATTAAATTAAATTAAATTAAACAATTAAATTAAATTAAATTAAATTAAATAATTAAATTAAATTAAATCAAATCAAATTAATTAAACACCAAATCAAATTAAATTGAACTATGTTGAACTAAATTAAAACTCAATTAAATTAAGTTGAATTAAATATAACATCACCTAAGACATAAAGAATTCAAAATAAATGTAAAGCAACTTGAACACTATTCCAAATTTAAACCCTTTAACTTAAATCAAATCATTTGAATACTAATTTACCCTTGAAAGCTTTGATTATTATAACTCCTAAATGGAACATCAAATGAAGTGTTACCTCACTCATAGGATATTCAAATGTCCTAGTTCAATCGAGCAAGTTAACAAGACTTGAAAACCTCGGACGATCGATTCATTTATATAATTAAATTCATTTGGACTTAAAACAATCCTGAAAATATTGAAAAGATGTTTAAGATTCTTCTTAAGCACTTCCTCGATATGATAGGATATTTATAAGAACAATTGGACTTAATTGTCCTTTGATGAAGAAAATCGTCCTCAAACAAAAAACACAAAGAACCTGAGACGTCATAGGAGTTGACTAGCTATAGGATTAGGAATTTGGTAGAAAACCATAACCTTTCCCCTAGCTTTACCTAGGAACTTGCTTAAATATTCTAATTGTGTTTTAAGTGCAGACTTGGGATGACGGAAGACCCTCCGAGTACGCTTTTATTTTATTGCAATTTACTTTCTTGCAATTTACTTTCTTGCAATTTACTTTCTTGCAAATGTACTTTATTTTTCTTGCATGATAAAACAACGAGTTGCATGAAAACCCACACCTTTAGGATAGTCCCTAAAGCTGAAACCAAATTAAGTTAAAAGTCATTGCAAGATAAAATTCACCGCCACAACATTTCAAAATATAAAACAACTCAAAATTTAATCACAAACAGAACACAAAACTACAATTACAACTAAATTAAAACGTCCTGTTGGATGATCGGGAATACCTCGGATGATGTAACCTACGTGTTGCTAACGGGATTTCCACGGTCTAAATGAAAGTGTGGAACTCATTCGGTTGAGTTTAGCAAATTCATCCGGACTAAGTGAATCCGATAAAAATAATGATGCGGAAGGATGGAACCGTGGGATCTTAACCGGTGTCGTTATAATCAACTTTAAGATTTGTTTTAATTAAAACGTAAAAAAAAAACACTTGGAAATTAAGATTTTCTCTAAACCAAAACACTTTTCTCATCTCCTGATTTATGATTTCTAAAACTAAACCTCTGCAACAACAAGGAACTTGGAGCATGGTGGGCAGCACGGCCATCGTCGTCGTAGAAACTTGAACCTACTTCAACAAAACTTTCCTAGAATTAAATAACCAAGCCATAGGACTTCGAGGTAGCTTGCACTAGTGCAACATAGATCCTCAACTCTTCGTTAGGCATTTGCATTGCAAATTAAGCCCTAACCGGTCTTAGGATTCCGAGGTAGTCGTCCGATACGACAATAAACCCTCACATCTTCTAGTGCTATTTGTTTGATTTTATCATACAAATATAAGCCCTAATTAATTAAAATTGGCAAGATCAAAACATTTAAATAAGTATTAGGACTTTCCTAAACTCAAGCCAAACGATAGGATAGTCGGGAAATTACGAAGTTCACTTCGAATCGGTGATTTCTCCTACCTTTCTTCCTTTGGATTCACAAGACAAAATGTTCCAAAATTTGATCCATTCCCTATTGAAATTCCAAAATTCAATCTTTGAAAACCTTAAACTTTGAAATTCTTGAAAGCGAGTTATTGATTATTATCGAGAGTTTTCTTAGGTGATTCCCGTCACTTAAGATGTAATTAACTATAGGGGCTTGCCCTTATAGGGAATTTTAAAGAACCCGAGTAATATAAACCCCGTTTGATACTTTCATATTAAGCGGGGAATTTGTCGGCTTATAAAATTGGTTCGCGGACCAAACGGATGTCACAAAACTTCTAGTTTATTTGATCGAGCCCCACCATCGAGCGATGTGTCTATCCTTAGGGATAGATACACGGTTTGTGGTGCGGTGCTCGTTTATATAAACTATTTGGGATGTGAGATCGGTTTAATCTCATATCTTAAAACTTTCAAATTTAAAAATTATTTTCAAAGCCAAATACTACTTTCTAAATTATATATATATTTAAATCAAATTTAAAATTTAAATTCGCCGACAACTTCTGTTAGGCGACCCCCCTTTTAAAATACAATACAACCTAAAAATATGCCGACACATGCCCATAGAGATTCAAGGGGTAAGGAGAGCTACTCTCACTGCTACCCAGCAAAGAAATAAGAATCGTCGCATTCGCAAAATGTTGACCAAGTTAGCAGAAGATCAACATAAACAGACAGTGGATATCGTTAGTGCAAATGCTCCAAGGAGACAGGTTCTTCAAGAACTAGAAAGAAGAAAGTCAACTCCAAGGAATTCGGAACAGATAAAAGAAGCTACATGAAAAGCAGAAATATAGTCAGTACCTCGACGCCGAGCAGATGTACCGAATCCGAAGAGTCTTGTTGCGAAAGCAACCCCGGAGGATGTCCCTACAGAGACTATCCCCAAGGAGCCGAGACATGCAGAAGAACGTGCTGGGGTTGAGCCATACATCCTGCAGTATGTTACTAGACACCAAGGACTTCAGATAATCCTGAAATACGAGCTGGAGAAAATGCAACTAGTTGAGAAGAAAACCTTTAAATACTTTGAAAGAATGGAGACAAGAGGGTTAACATTTTAAACGACCTCGAGCTGCATACAGATGTATTCTTAGATTACGAGCAACAACAAATTGTAGACTGCATCCTCGAATTACAGAAAATGGGGCGAGCTGGCCGCCTGAGAGAAAAGACCTATTCAGAACCCCGAAGATGGATGCCAGGAAAAGGAAGAGTTACAATCCAATGTGGATGTTGCTACAATTTTTCCATAGATAGAAAAGGAAATCCACCAGGGATACTCCGTCACAGTGAGGTAGATCCGATGCCAAGAATCATTAAGAGAATGGTGAAAAGGATGATAACATGGAGGGTATTGCCTGCAGATTGCATACCCAATAGCTGCATTATTAACATCTACAAGGAAGGCGACTGCATACCTTCACATATAGACCATCATGACTTTGTTAGACCCTTCTGCACAGTGTCATTCGTCAACCAGTGCAACATCATGTTCAGATCTGACCTCTGGATTGCAGGCCCCGATGAGTTTTGAGGGCCGGTGGAGATACCATTACCGGTAGGTTCCATCCTGTTTTTAAAAGGAAACAGAGCAGATGTTGCGAAGCATTGCATTCCAGGAGTGCCTGTGGAGTGGATCTCAGTTACTTTTAGAAGAATGGACGACAGAAAAATGCCTTACCACTTTCAGCCAGATCCAGAATTGGAGAGTCTCCGGCCCTACAAGCTATGAGTTACATGGGAAATAGCACATCTCCAATACACATCCATGCGGCATTCCTGCCAAGGGTGGCTTGGAAGGTGATGTTATTGCCCATGTTTCTTACTATTCAGACATGGATTTTTGACAGACGTTTCTGGATGGATCAACAAGAATATTACACAATCCGTTTTAGATTTACATGGATTGTATGAGACATTTAATTTCCGAGGAAAATGTCATCATGATTAGATCAAGTTGCATGATGTATTTTCAGTAAGTTGGAATGAAAACGACTACGTCATATTTTGCCTTCACCTCTTTTTGTGCAAATTGACTGGGAAACGTCATTAGAGTTAAATGAACTTTGAACGAAGAATAAAAAAGAAAAGGAAATAAATGAGAAATTGTTCTAAAAATCTGAATATTAAAATGAACTTCAAATTCACATGAACACTAAATAAACAACAAAAAATAAAATGGGATTGTTAAAGGACGAACAAAACGAATCTAAACTTTGAATTGAATTTCGATCTCAAACCTCTGATTCGAACCTTTCAGTTCTTTCCTCCATCGAAATCTGTTGGAAACTCTTTTGAAATTTGAATATTCTCTTTGACTTGTCGCTAAGTCAAGTCTTTTCAGCTTGGTATGCTTACCAGTTCCTTTCGGTTCTCTTTCCTCTATGTTTGAGAGGATCGACTAGTTCTGTTGACATGGAGCCACTAACTTTGTTTGATTTGGCTCTGATGGCATAAGACTGGGTCCCTCTTCATATAGATAAATTTCTGATACTGGTACCAAATTCCAGTTCTCTTCCTTCGAAGTCGGTACCAAATTCCGACTCTCATTCGAATTGATACCTAAATTTCAATTCTAAATTTCCAAGACAGGTACCAAATTCCAGTTCTCTTCCTTCGAGGTCGGTACCAAATTTCGACTCTCTTTCGAATTGATACCAAATTTCAATTCTAAATTCCAAGACTGGTACCAAATTCTAGTTCTCTTCTTTCGAGGTCGGTACCAAATTCCGACTCTCATCCGAATTGATACCTAAATTTCAATTCTAAATTCCGAGACTGATACCAAATTCCAGTTCTCTTCTTTCGAGGTCGGTACCAAATTCCGACTCTCATCCGAATTGATACCTAAATTTTAATTCTAATTTCCGAGACTAGTACCAAATTCTAGTTCTCTTCCTTTCGAGGTCGGTACCAAATTCCGACTCTCTTTCGAATTGATACCAAATTTCAATTCTAAATTTCCGAGACTGTTACCAAATTCCAGTTCTCTTCCCTTCGAGGTCGGTACCAAATTCCGACTCTCTTTCGAATTGATACCAAAAGACAATTCTAAATTTCCGAGACTGGTACCAAATTCCAGTTCTCTTCCTTCGAGGTCGATACCAAATTCCGACTCTCTTTCGAATTGATACCAAATTTCAATTCTAAATTTCCGAGACTGGTACCGAATTCCAGTTCTCTTCCCTTCGAGGTTGGTACCAAATTCCGACTCTCATCCGAATTGATACCTAAATTTCAATTCTAAATTTCTGAGACTGGTACCAAATTCCAGTTCTCTTCATTTCGAGGTCATTACCAAATTCCGAGTCTCTTTTGAATTGATACCAAATTTCAATTCTAAATTTCTGAGACTGGTACCAAATTCCAGTTTCTCTTCCTTCGAGGTCGGTACCAAATTCTGACTCTCTTTCGAATTGATACCTAAATTTCGATTCACAACTTTCAAGACCGGTACCTAAATTTCGGTTCTCATTTCGAGGTCGGTACCTAAATTTTGACTCTCTTTCCGAGATCGATACCTAAATTTCAATTCTCTTTCAGATTTGATACTTAAATTTCAAATCTCACTCTCTCGAGATCATTACCTAAATTCTGATTCTCATCCTTTCTTCCATCGATACTTAAACTTTGATTCTCACTCCGAGGCTGGTACCTAAATTCCAGTTCTCTACCCAATCCCGAGGTTGAAACCCAGGTTTCAATTCTCATTTCAAATCCAAATTTCAAATTCAAAATTTCCTTAAATTTATTTTAAATTAAACTTCAATCAAAATTAAAACTCAGAACAAATCAAAATCTAAACTCACACATTGAAACTTTAAATTTAAAAGTAAAATGAAATCTAAATCAAATTCCCCAGATCTTGTGATTTGGAGTTCACCTCCTTTTCCATTCCCCAGTGAGAGTTTAAGAATCTCCAGTCTTGGAAATATACCTGATACTCCCCAGTGGAAATTCTTCTACTTCGTCCTAAGTTTGTCACTTGGACATCTGTGTTGGTTTTGTTGATCTCTTCGGTCAATGCCAATACACGTGGTGTGCTTCGTTAGCACACCACACCTATTAGGGGTCCATTTGTTGACCTCAATTTTGGTGAGGTCTTTTGCTTCTCTCTTTAGTACTTAGGATCTAGCCTTAGACTTTTCCTTTGACTATCTTAGAGAACTAGAAATGGAACCCACCATTTAGAAATTTAAATACTTCTTAACTCCTTGCAAACCCCACAAGCTTGATTATAGACCCCTATTCACCTTGAGGGTTGAAATCAAATGTGGAGGTTTAAAGGATGAGTTCCTATAGGACTTTTCGGCCTTAGGAATACCCCCGGTCGACTCCGGCTCAGTCCGGGTTGACTTGCACATACACTACACTTTCACACATATTCCAAGTCCTAAAACCACACTCTCACCCAACTTGACTTCCTAGCTCATGTAGGTAATTCATATGAATGGTCCTTAACCCCTAAGCCCTTGGCTAAGAGGGTTAGGAACAACATAGTGAATGCCTCAAATGAGTCCTCTCATGGCTCATATTGGCTTAATATGGATTCATGGCTCAACCAAAATGATTCCAGTCTACTCAAATTTGATCAATCTTCCTTTTTTCAAAATTTCAGTTATTGACCGTCGGACCCACCAATCCTACCAAATAATACCCTTGAAATGACCCAAAATTTGCAAAATTACCTAAATTACCCAAAACTCCTCAAAATTAGTCCTAAAATTTCCCACCATTCAAATTGACCATCTTTGGCCAAAAATACCAAAATTTCCAAAAATACCCCTAAACCCCCCAAAATTACCAAAATACCCTTTTACCCCAAAAATTTAAAAATTCTAAAAATTCCCATAAACTTCTAGAAAATCCCAAATATTCTTAATTTCATTTTGTTCAACTACACCATGGGCCAATTTTGCCAATTTACCCTATTTTTACCAAAACTCCTAATTTTACCCATTTTTTAACCCAAATGAACCCAATGTCAAACTAAATCACCCCAATTGACATCACTTTTGGTTCAATTCAATTCTAAACTTCAATTAAATATCCCCAATATCAATTTAGACCAAATCCAACTCTAATTTGATTGACATTTGGGCTCAATACCAATTTGAAGCCTAAGGGCCCAATCTTGGCCCATGACCTAAACCTAGCCCAAACCAACCAACTCAACCACAATTAGCCCCAAACCTTTTCTAAAGCCTTCCTAACATCCCCACAAACAAAACACTAACTTTATTTGCCCTAAATTTGAACCTAAACTCCACCCAAACCTAACCCAAAACCAAAATCCCTTTAATTGACCTAAGCCCAAACCTAACCCAAATGGGCCCAAATCCCAAAATTAGAGCCCAACCAAAGTTGAAAACTCTTTGTAACACTCCCATAAACTTTTTTCAACATTAATTTTACACCAAATTCAACCTTAGCCCAACCTTAGCCCAAGTTAGCCCAATTTGGCCCACCTTGGTCCCTTTACCAAAAAAGCTCAAATTAAACCCAATTCAATTCAAAATCACTTTAAACTTGTTTCAAATCACTCATGACACATGCCTAAACCAATTGCAACATTTATTTGGCACAATCCTTTAAAAAATTTGCATCCTAAATTTACTTTAAATCCAAAAGCCCACTTCCTTAAACCAATTTAAAAGCCAATCCAAAACCATTTGAAAAGCCCAAGTTTTCAATCCAAAGCCCACATGACATTTCTTTCCAACATCCATTTAATCAAAATCACCCCTAAGTTTAAAAACCATCATTAAACCATTCCAAATCAAGCTTCATGAAAATTTTCCACCAAAATACCAAAATTTCTAAAACCCACTTCCATGAAACTAAGCCAAGCCACCCCTAAGACAAATGGAGCAATTGAACCATGCACAAGCCACATGCAAGACTTGGGAGCCCCTTTACACATCACCATGCCATTAATTGCAAAAGGAGGAGCATCTTTTAAACCCCCTTAAAAAAGTTTTAACCCTTTTAATGATACACCCTAACCCATGATTAATATAAATATTCATGGATGGGGACTTTACCACCTTCTCTTGGCTGAACCCACTGATTTCCCTCAGCCCAAAGTCAGGCCTTGGGGAGGTGTACTAAGACTAAAGCATGCATTTGACCAAACCAAGCCCAAAATGAGCCTTTCTCCCTTCCACTTTGATTCAACTCCTTTACACTTGGCATTTGCCAATTGAACTCACAAACCTCAAGCAGTGACCTCCCTGATGACAACAGTGACCTGACCCTAGCTTGCCAGCCACCAGTCCGCCGGACAACACCATGGCCGAGAGCTCCATGTGAGCTAAAATTTCAAATTTCACTTGCTGAGCTGTCCCATGCCCAAAGGCAACTATGGATGTTCTTCCCTTGGCCAAGGCAGTTGATACAAGCCATTAAACCCCCCTAGGAGGCCCTCCAGCCACCTCTATTTAAACCCACTCACCTCTTGGTCAAACAGGGTGATGAACAAGACCTAAAGGAAACTCTACCAAAATTGCTCCAGGACCTTCTCCTAAACCAGAGCAGTTGATCCCCCAGTGTTCCTTTGCCCTAAACCCCATTAACAGAGCTCAATTTCTGAGTTGAAAATCCACCCAAAAACCAGGACACTTCACCACAGTGAGCCAATCTTCAAATTGATTGACCCTACACCTTCACCAGACCAAGAGGAGAAGTTCCCCAGCAAAAGTCCCATCACTAGGTCAGCCATTGCTTCCAGCCTCCAAGATTTTTGATCGGTCGTGGTCACTTTTGTACCTAGGGATTTCCCCAGAGCAAGAGACTTCATCTGGAGCTTGCTTGGACTCAATCGAAGGTGACACAACCCTCAGATCGAAGCTTCACTTCTCTGAGCAAAGGTATTGACCTCTTCTCCCTCCCGAGCTTCCAGCAATTCTCCATTTTATTTGGGTTAATTTCATAGCTTATAAACCGTATGGATTTGTTCGTCTCTTCAAGACGAATCCATAGAGTATAATAACTCGAAAATCCAATGAGAATCGAGAGAGATATTATGGTTTGAGTGTGGACGGTCACGGGTGCACACCAGTCGTAGACGATGACCAGGAGCCGTTGGATCGCGCGTGTATCGAGCGGACGGTTAGATTGCGCCGGACCAGGGAATGCTACGTGAACTGTGGGCCCCCGAAGCGCTTAGTCAGATGGCGGCGGCAAATCATGGAGCGACGCGTGGGATTTCGATCCGGACGAGGATGACACGGCGCCGAGTTGGATAAGTAGAAAATTAGGATTTTTTTGGATTTATTTAAATACGAGAACTTCAAAAATTCATATCTTTGCATAGAAAAATCACAAAAATAAAATAAAAATACCCTCTATCTCAGTGAACAGAGGAGAATAATTTGGAAAAGAAATCAAGTTAATTGGATGAGTATCTTATTTTTAATAATTTATTTACTGTTTCCAATGTTTTGATTCTTCATTTGCATGGACAATTCACCATGGCATGAAACCATAGGGCTTTTAAAGCCTCTGATCTTGGGAACATTTCCTGAATTTTTTAAGGTCAGAGGCCATCTCTGTGAAGAGTTATTGCTTTTTCAAGTTCATGTCACTGTTTTGGATATTTTAATTCCAATAATTAGCATGTTATAAAATAAATTCTAGGAAAATTTGGTTATGTTTCTTAGGACCAGGGAACCCTATGAAAAATATATTTTGAGTTAATGCATTCATAATAACCTTAATTGGCCTAAACTTCCAAAATTGAGTTTGAATTAATTAGGTTTAACCACGCACCAAAATGACTTGAAAATAATTCTCCATTGCTCTTTATGGTCAGAGAAACCTTACATAAAATTTTGAAATCAATTGGACTTGATTAACCCCACCAAATGGATTGATTAAGCCTCAATAGCAAAATGGAACTTTAAAAATTCATAACTCCAAAAATACTTTTTAAAAATTCACAAAAATAATTTTGGAGCTTCTCTAATATTAGGGAAGTTCAAGAAAATGATAATTGAAATTTTCTAAAAAAATTGATTTTTCACAATATTTTAATATTTTAATAACTAAAAAATAATAAAAATCACAAAATATTAAAAATCATAAAAATGTCATATTTTGACTCCTAATCACTTAGGAACAAACCAAATATTTTTCCTAAATCCCTAGGATAAGATATTGAATTTTAAAGGCTTAATGTAATTTTTAATATTAAAAAATGAATTTTCAACCTTTTTCACTAAAATAATTCTAATAAATCAAAGAAAAATCAGAAAATTATAAAATTTATTTCTTCGGACTCCTTGAGATTAGATAAATTTAAGAAAAATATAAAATCTATTTTTCAATTTTTATTTTATTTTAAAATTAATTAATACTCTAAAACTAAAAATAATTATAATAAATAAAATATAATTCAAACAATTACAAAAATTGGTCCAAGTGGTCCTCTGGTCATTAGGAACATCTCATAATTTTCTTAAGGACAGAAACTTTACCTTGGTGATGTTCTTGAATTTTCTTTGAAAACCTTGATTTTCTACTAAAAATAATTATATAAATAAATTAAAGTCAGAAAAATCACATTTTTTCCTCTAATATCTTTATTGACATGTAAATGAGGTGACATAAAAATTTCAAATTTATTTGAGCTCAATTTAGAGAGTTATGAAATAAATAAGCCTAAAAGGGCATAAAGGTAATTAAGAATTTTAACTCTTAATTAAAACTTTAGGTTTAATCAAAATGGAGGGTAAAATATTTTATTTTAACTTTCTCTTGGATGATTAAAACTTAGGGGAATAAAAAAGGTAGAAACCCATTAAACACTTTGAAAATATTGAAATAAAACTCTAATTAATTAAATAATTTAAATTTTGGAAACAATATATTTAATTTTGGATTATTAAAATAGGGATATTATTAAAAGGATATTTATTCTTTAATTTAAACATCCCTAAATAAGTAACTTCAATAATATTTAGTTCTTAATTAAAAATTAAAATAATAATCCAAATTAAATAAATTAAAAGTTAAAAAAAGATAACCCTTAAATGAATTAATGCTTAAAATGTTAAATGGTCCAATAATTAAAATCAAATTTAAAATCTTGGAGTTAAATTAAATTAAATTAAATTAATTCAAATCAAAGTTTAAATTAAATTAAATTAACACCTTAACAGTTAAATTAAATTTAATTTAAAATATTGAAACTAAAATTAAATTAAATTAAAATTAAATTAAAACTAAAATTAAATTAAATTAAAATTAAATTAAATTAAATTAAATTAAATTAAATTAAATTAAATTAAAATTAAAATTAAAGGTAAATTAAAATTAAATTAAATTAAATGAAATTAAATTAAATTAAATTAAAATAAAATTAAATTAAATTAAAATCACTTAACAACAAACCTAAATGAAATCAGTAAGAGTTAAATCAAAACACATCGATAATTTCAACACCTCTTTCTATCTAAGTAAATTTAAAACATAAACATCAATATGAAATACTAAGATAATTGAAAGTTTAAAGTTTTAAATTAAATCTAAAGTAATTTGAACACTATTCCAAACTTAAAATTATTAATTAAAACCTCATAATTAAATTAAATCACTTTAAATCATTAACTTAAACTTTAAATTAAGAATGATTAAAATTCTCAACAAACCAAATTGCCCTTAAAGGCTTTAATTATTATAACTCTTAAATAGAGTATTAAGTGAGATGTCACTTCACTCATCAGGTAATCAAATGCCCAAGTTCACTAAGCAAGAGACAAAGCTTCACTAAACTCCTGGATAATTAATTCACCTGTGCAACTAAATTTACTTGGACTCAAAATAATCCCAAAAGTATTGAAAAGATATTTAGGACTCGTCCTAAGCACTTCCTCAATACGACTGGATGTTTTAGAAGAACAATTGAATTTAATTGTTCTTTGATGAAGAAAATCATCCTTAAACCAAACCAAGAACCTAGACGTCATAGGAAATGACTAGCAATAGGATTAGGATTCTGGTAGACAACCAAAACCCTTCCCTTAGCTTTACCTAGGTATTTCTTGTTATAAATATTTAAATTCCTTAACATGTGTTTTAAGTGCAGCTTGGGATGACGGGAAGACCCTCCAGGTACGCTTTTATTTTATTGCAATTTACTTTACTGCAATTTACTTACATGCGACGTACTTTACTTTTTCTTGCATGTTAAACAAGTTTGTTGCATGAAAACCAAAACCTTTAGGATAGTCCCTGAAACCAAAACTAAATTAAAAGTCATTGCAAGATAAAATTCACCGCCACAACATTCCAAAATATAAAACAACTCAAAATTCAATCACAAACAAAACAACAAAACTGCAATTGTAATTAAATTAAAATGTCTCGTTGAATGATCGAGAATACCTCGAATGATGTAACCCACGTGTTGCTAGCGGGATTTCCACGGTCTAAATGAAAGTGTGGAACTCATTCGGTTGAGTTTAGCAAATTCATGCGGACTAAGTGAATTCGATGAAAATAACGGTGTCGGGATGACGGAACCGTGGGATCTTAATCGGTTCCCTTTAAACAACTTTAAGATTTTTTTTAATTAAAATATTAAAAACACTTGGATTTTAAGATTTTCTCTAAACCAAAACACTTCTCTCATCTCCTAATTTATGACTTCTAAAACTAAATCTCTACAACAACAAGGAGCTCGGAGCATGGTGGGCAGCACGGCCATCGTCATCAGCAAAACTTGGGTCTACTTCAACAAAACCTTTCTTAGAATTAAATAACCAAGCTATAGGACTTCGAGGTAGTTTGCCTAGTGCAATATAAATCCTCAACTCTTCGTTAGGCATTTGCATGATCATGTCATGTAAATTAAGCCCTGACCGGTCTTATGACTCTGAGGTAGTCGTTCGGTACAACATAAACCCTCACATATTCGAGGCTATTTGTATGATTATGTCATACAAATATAAGTCCTAATTAATTAAAATTGGCAGGATTTAAACATTAAATAAATTCTCAAATTGAAGCCAAATAATAGGATAGTTTGGGAAGTTGTCAAGGTTCTTCTTGGATCCTCAGCTTCTCCTACTTCTCTTCCTTTGGACTCCTAAGATAAACTGTTCCAAATTTGAGCTAATCCCTTTTGAAATTTCCAAAATCCAATTGTTTGAAAACCTTAAACTTTGAAATTCTTGAGAGCAAAACCACTGATCATTATCGAGAGTTTTCTTAAGTGATTTTCGTCATTTAAGATGTAATTAACTATAGGAGCTTAAGCTTATAGGGAACTTTAAGAACCCAGATAATATAAACCCTGCTTAATTTCTTTATATTAAGCAGGGGAACCTGTCGGCTTATAATATTGGTTCGTAGACCAAACAAACGGATGTCACAAATATTCTAGTTTATTTAATCGAGCCCCATCATCACACAGTGTGTTTATTCTTAGGGATAGATACATAGTTTGTGATGCGGCGCTCGTTTATATAAACTATTTGGGATGTGAGATTGGTTTGATTTCATATCTTAAAAATCTTTCGAACTTAAAAATTATTTTTAAAATCAAATGATACTTTTCAAATTATATATATATATATATTTAAATCAAATTTAAAATCTAAAATTCACCGACAATTTCTATTAGGCGACCCCCTTTTCTAAAGTACAACACAACCTAAAAATATGCCGACACCGCCACCAGTTAAAAATTGAATTTTCTTCATTTTTGGCACCAATTTCAAGGGGTGTTTGAAGCAACTTTTGGTGGTGACTTCCTTAACTTCCCATGGGCGGTAAATTTGAATGAAGGGATGCATCTTTTGGTGGATACGTTGAATCGGGACATAATTTGAAGAGACACCAAGGCACCTTTTGGTTTTTTATTAAAATTATGTTAAGTGTGTGTGTGAGAGAGAGTATTTTTAGTCTAGTTTTCAAGAGTCTCTTCTAGTTTTCAGTTTCATCTTCTAGCTTCAAAGACTTTTACTTTTAGTCTTTTATTATTTAGAGTTAGTTAGTTTAGTTTTAGAGGAGAAAGGGTTAGTGTGAAACTTTCTTTTCACCAATTTACTTTCATCTATTTATCTAGTTTTTATTGAAGTCTAAAGTCAGAGTTGGAGTCAACAGAGTTGAGAGCCAACCTCTGTAGTGTTGTCCCGTAGAAAGTCAAGTTACAAAGGAACTTCTGGTGTCTTGTGGTGAGGATTTTCAGATAAGTTTATTTATGTTTTCATATTTAGTTTTTCTTGTTGTGTTTTCTTTATGATTTCTATTTTTAAATCAATGTACTTGTGTTTTTTCCATGAATTCTGAGTAGTTTTCTTTATCTTTTTCTTTCTTAAATGAAGAAGTAATTAATTTATGTAGGATTATTGTGGAATATATAAGTGATTAAAGTTGGAATAAGTTGTGAAGATTTAATTCCATGAAATTAATTCACTTCTTAATTTGGCTAGTTAAGATGTTAAATTTTTTGTAAGATTATGTAAAATCCAATGCGGTATTGTCTTAAACAATAATTGGTAAAAAATCACATGTAATTATATGGGTGAAAATTGTAATCCATGTAATTGAATGCAAATATATTAGGAGATATGTTTTTAATGGGGAGTAAAATTAGAGGTCTTTAGAGTGACAGGCTAAAGCCCCCTAATTTGGTTTGATATTTTCAATTTTGTTATGAGAAGTTAGTCGCCATGTGGAGGGAATCGAGGGAACTCTAGAGTGAAAGCTGGTATCTTCTCTGCCTAACCATTTTCAAAATTTTAAAATTTCAAATTATCCAATGTTCTTTATAGAACCAAGTAAGGGTAAAGAATACAATTGCTCCTATTTACCACAACACATTTAAATACTTCTGATCCACTTTTTGATATTTATACTTACAACTATGATATGAAAATTAGCAACGGCACCAAAAACTTAATCCCGCACTGAATATATATTGATGATTCTGTTATAGATTTTATGATCTATATTGTGGATACTACGCAAGTATACGTATCGTTATCAAGTAATAGGGGGCTCTAATGGAGTCCTAGATATCGATCCCACAGGGAAGTTAGCAAATTTCAAAGACAATTTAAATTAAACTTACTTACTATTCTAGTATACGAAAATTAAGAATACTTAAACTAAAATAAACTAATGCTTAAGGTTGAATATAAGATTTCAGAAAAGTATCTTTCTCCTTGTTTTAGATAATTAAGTGAATGAAGAATTAAATGAGTTTTTAATTGTATTGTGCCAAATATGAGCATTTCTATTCTTTACCCTTTGGTCCAGGAGCAAAGAATATTGATTAATCTTATGTTTGATTACTGAATCTGTGGCTAGGCTGGGAGGTTACCGACTGCCACTTCAGAGCTCCCACGTTCCCCTCGCCTGAGGGCTAACATCTACACTTCAGTTCTCAAACAATAAGACCGAATTGAATATTTTAGTCTGTCACACTAAAATGTCTAATTCTACGCCCGATAGTTAATATTTCCTTATTTATTTGCACCCTTCTTCCATGGCTTTTGACTTCCCTGAATATTGGATATAATCTTTACTATAGTCGATAATTCAACAAATTTTAACAAATTAATTGGCCAGATTGAAAGTAAATTAAGATTTAAGTTAAAGATTTGCACAATTTCTATTTTTATATTTTAGGCATAATTACTTTAATTCATCATTTTACGTAATCTCAATAATAAGGAGAAAGACTAAGGAAACTACTCAGAATGCATGGGAAAAATAACACAAAGCATGGATTTCATTAAAGTTAACAAATAGCAAATGTACGTATCTCAATTCTTCTCCCCAAGCAGATTCTTGAAGTTCCTTTGACTCTTCCTTCCAATACAGCACACCAAAACACTACACACTCACTCAAAGACTCTTAACTTTCACACAAATGACAAAAACTGAAAATCTAATTGACACCCAAATGACACAAATTTGTCTATATTTATAGAAGGGGTCAAATCTCTAAAAGGTACTTAAGCACCTCTTCAGAAAGCATCCAGGTTCATTGTATTTTGGATCTTTTCCACTGTCTCGCCGTCGGCGGCTTGATCTCGCCGTCGACGGGCTTCTAGAAGATGGGCTAATCGCGCCGATATCGCTGTCGGCAGGCTCGATCTCGCTGTCGGCGGGCTCGATCTCGCCTTCAGCGAGATCCTTATAATATATTCAAAATATTTCGGGAAAAACTCGCCGTCGGCGGCCTAAATCTCGTCGTCGGCGGGAAAGTTCAATTTTCATCAAATTGAGTCATTTTTGCTCCAAATCCGCTTCTTTTGTGATTTTTGCTTTAAGTACTTATAAATCTTTATTCCTGCAATAAAACAAAGAAAATACCTTTCTTTAAAGTGCAATTTCATATAAAATTGGTATGAAATTCTTAATATATTTTCTAGTGTTTTATACTACATTGTAAAGTTCTGGTAATTTTCATTTCCTGCTTACCTTTATATCAAAAATACCAAAAATAAATTTCAAACTTCACAAATCAAAACATACTTTCAAAAGTAATTTAAAAAGTAAAAATATAATTTTTTTATTTCTTTAAAAAGTTTTCACATTTCCCTGTGGGTTCGATATCTCGGGGCTTAATCAGAAAGTCCTATATTACTTGATCAACGATACGTATACTTGTGTAGTATCCCATATTATAAAATCATAATTTTTATATCTAAATCATTTGCACACATATATTAATCGAGGATTAGGTGCCCCGACTTGGATACATCTACCCCTTTAGAATTACTTTTTCCATCTTTTGTCTATACATGTTAAGCCTTTTCGCTCATTTAACTTCGTTGATATCATTTTGACGGCCCGATGCCGATGAGATGTCGCCCGTTTGGGATACTAAAATTTGTCCTCTAACCTTATGGACCCGATGTGCTTTAAAGTGTTGGGATACCCCCGTCAAGATGATTTTGGTTATTCTTTGGGCTCAGTATGCCAATGAGCTGCTACCCCATTTGAGATGTGAGAGACTCACTCAGTGTCCGATGGCTTAGTGAGAGCTTTGAAGCATCAGGACTTTCCCACACAAAAATTTTTTTCTTTTATAACCTATACCCCAGGCCCATGATAATATGAAGCGAAACTTCTTTTATTGAGAGTACTCTTGGGTATTCCTCAAGATGTAATAAACCGTAGGAATACATTCCTCTTGGAGTGCTCTTGACCCCATAACAGGTACATACACCTGACCCTCTGGTTATGGGTAGTCTATGTGGATACTTCTTTCATGGATATTGGTTCAAGGTGCCTCCGTCCAATCTTGTTTGGACGGACATGCTTAGCCTAACCTTGTAAGGTTCACCACACGTAGGCTCTCCATGTTTTGTGTTTTCTTTTATTTTTCATTTTGTCGTATGTACCTACTTTTTCGATTCCTCTCCTCCTTGAACCACTGATCTAATTTAGGAGGGATACTTATTTAGATAAGATAAGTATACGACGATCGACAGGCTAGCGACTCCTTCAAAAATCAAAAAGAGAGAAAAATGAACGAAAAAAGAGGATTTTGTGGATCGGCTAGAGGCTTTATTGGAGAGATTTACATCTTTCTTTCAGAGAGAAAATGTTAAGTATTGTGTTTTTCATTATCTTATAATTGTTGTAAATACTTTCTAGTGGATTTTCATTGATTTAACAAAGTTTTCTGTTTTGTTTTATCCATGCTTTGTGAGTACTTTTCTTTACTCGTTTCTTTTGATACGAAGTAGTGGCATGAGTAGGAAAATTTATTGAGATAGAATAATTTTTATTTCAATGTGATGAGTAATATCTCTTTTGCTTCATTTTCATAACTTAAGTGGCAATATGTTATGTTAAAATTGTTGTAAGCGAAACTTGAGTGATCTTACTTCTTAAGTGCACTCACATTGATCGATTGGCTATGGTGAAGTAGTTTGAGCGGCAATGTAACTTTTATGGAAATATAATTCATGATTTGTTTCTATTAGAAGTTTCTAGGTTACAGATAGTTGCATAAAACTAATAGAATACTAAGTGTACGTATACACTCGGATGATGGTAGGTAGACATATGTTCCTTTTTGGCACATAGTTTATTACATAATTCTATCAATTCTTTTACTACTTATGCCATCATCTTCATTATACTTTTATTTTGTAATGAAATGGATGCATGTTTAGGAATTTAGATTTTCTTTGAAATACTCTTATATTATAAATGTGATCGTATTTTCACCAGTTCTTAATTTACTTTGCAAACTGTCCATCTGTAATGTTAAAATTTGTTGTGAAACATAATGACCCAGGAGGGCTATGAATTCACTCAACTAGTGAATACCACATTAACCTTTAGTATGGGGCAACTTATTCTACTGGTTGGTGCAAATAAATAGGGAGAAAAGTTTTGATGGTTGTAGAATTGGTATTTCTAGGATGATAGGCTAGATCCTTTACCAAATTGATCTAGAGTTGGAAATTGACTCCCTGGTTAGTCCTATAGAGAGGGCACAGAGGGAAATCTAGAGATCAGAGGCTAGATTCTATTCAGCATAGCCATACATTCAAGAACTTATTATGGATTAGCTAATGTTCTTTATGCACTCATAAGAGGGTAAAGAATAGTTATGCTCCTATTTGTCACTAGCAACATTATATTTTAAGCATTTCATTCCTACACATTATCTAGGACGCCGCATGAGAATGGTAGTTTTTACATGTCAAAATTCTCCAAACCAATTTTTCTAGTTAGGTTTATCTTTATACTTAGGTTTGTATTTAGGAGTAGTTGATAGAAAAAATTTTTAATCAGCATTCCAAACTATGACTTGATAGTAGTAAACTAGAATTAGCCTAAGAGATTCTTATTTCACTTCTTCGTGGGATCGATACTCTTGTCTTAAAAGAAAACCCTATACTATTTGAAATGATACGTGCACTTGTATGGTGCCCCTAGTGTGAACTATAAGTTAAATTCTAAACCCTACATCACCTTTTTTTTCATACTAGCCGCCATAAACAAACTGGGTCAAGTTTTTTTTTTCCATGAAATTAAATATCTGTGTAATTGCGGGTTAGATCAAGTATTTGGTGTCATCACTGGAGATTGAAATTGAAGTAATTAAACATATATGTATGCGCACATTCTAAGGGGAATCAAGTTTTTGGCGTCGTTGCCGGGGAAGCAACGGTAAGAACTTTAAGAGAATTTTAGTTAAACCTGGAAAACTTAGATTTGAAAATTATATTATTATTATCTAGTGGGTTTAGTTATCGTGAATCTATTTAATATATATAATCTAAAATACCAAAAATATTTTTGAGTTGCTCGAAGTACATGATATATTTTCTATTGGTCAAGTCTTTAGATTTGAATGCATAATTTAGAAGCTCGAGACCTTAAACCATACGACTCAAAACTAGGGAGAACTTTTAGAAGGATTAGAAATCCCGAGGGAGAAAATTGGCGAGAATGTGAAATATATATAACCTTCGGATATTTCAAGCTGAAGACATAAACCAAGCGCTTCATGGGAGGCAAACCATATGTTATCCATGTTAGTAAGTTTGTGAGTTGTAATTATTTGAGGTGTGATGTGTTTAATTCACTGTGGATTGATCAGTTTGATTGATATTGGTGGATGTTTAGATTTTTAGTGGATTGATTTGATCTTTGTGTGTCATTGTGGATTGATCAGTTGATCGTTATTGGTGGATGATTGGATTGTTGTGGATTGATTTGATCTTTGTGTGCCATGAGAGAGGAGATATCTTAATTTTTATTATGAATTTACTTATATATTCTCTCTTGTAGTAGTTGGATTGACGAGTTCACTATGACTCAGGTCTCAACCGGACTTGAGTTTTACAGGAGACATCATGAGTTTGGATGGTGACAATTCCATATAGACTCTATTACTTCCTTTATCTGATCTTATTTTCTTCAATTTGGTTCAATAAGCCAGTTAAAAAATAACTTGAGGATGATCATACACTACCCTTATAACTGTTAGAGGTGCTTAATTAATGAGACAAGGTGATACCTAAAGTTGGTGTTTGCGACCCAATGTAGCAGGGATAATCTTATCCATGAGGTTAACCCTATAAAATTCATGGATAACACTTAATATCTCAGTGTAATGATTTTGTTATAAATTGGAAATAAGGTAGTGAGATGTGATGTCTTAAAGGAAGAATTTATCTAATTTATCAAGTGTGTTTGTGTTTGCGTTACAATAATATAGAGGACTTGAGGAACACTTAAATATATATTCCTATGCTGATACCTGTTATGCTAGTTAGATTTTTCTTTAGTTCAATTTTATTCTGGCATGTTTAGTTTAGATTTACTTTTTGATGCACATTATTATGTCCTGATGAATACTTATAAATATTTCTGATAAAGATTTGTTGCAGATAGAATTTCTGAACTGTTTTTCCTCCTGCTTATATTTTTTGTACTGAATACTATACATGTTAAAAATCAAGTTTGGGGGGGGGGAAGAAAAATACTATTAAAACTTAACTTTATTTGTCCTTAGAAGCCTGAATTTAATTTGATATCACTTTTAAAAATGATTTGTGGTATGTGGTGTTACCTTTAGGGTACTGTAATGTTGATTTTAGGAATGTTAAAAGAAAACATTAGTTGGGATTTTATGTGAAGAAAATGTTCTAGAGTTAAGATATTTTGTAGAAAACATTAGGAAAATGATTTTGCTATTTATGTCAGAAAGGACTTGAATATTTGAAAATCTAAGATTCTTAGATTTATATTGTATGAGAATCAAGTTTTATTGAAAACTTTTTCAAACCAATATTTACATTTTTAAAATGTGAGGAAAAGTTTGAGTTTTTAACTTTAAGAAGAGGATAGTAAAATTCAAATTCATTAACCGCTTATCCAGATATAGTAATCCTCACATAAAAAAATGGAAGGTTTGATAATGATCCTAAAAAAATAGATACAAGGAGAAGCTTAAGGAGAACTAAGCCAAATCAAAAATTGTTTCACTTGAATCTTTTTTAAAGAAAATGATTTTGAAACAATCCTATGCTTATTTTTATTTCAAAAAAAGTATCAGTCAAATTGGTTTATATAGGGTGCTTAAATTCTATTTTTAAATTTTCTATGAATCTTCAATTTGACAAATTTTAATAAATTTTGAAGTAAATAGAAAATCTGGATTTCTAAGTTGAATATGAGATATTCTTACACCCTAGTCCTAGGTTGATTTGCTAGAACTTCTTTTAAGCTACACTATAACATTTGTGAGACAAAATTATAAAGCTAAAACCCACTACCTCAAATCAACAAATTTGGTTTTTAAACTTATAGTGTTACTTGAGGACAATTAACGTTTAAGTTTGGGGGAATTAACACGCCTAAAAATTACCTAATATTTATATACATTTTATGCTCATTTTTAATGATATTACACTTCAAAGGAAGGTATTTTGCATTTTTTTGTTTCAGGCACAAGAAATGGAGTTTTGGAGAAAATGAAGCAAAAACGATGGAATTTGAAGCCAAAATTGAGCAAGGAAGAAAATTCTAATCTAGTGCATTTTGATATGTCTTTCTATAATTAATCTCTTTTACATTTATCACATATTTTTGAATGAAATTGCATTATAAAGAAAGGTTATTTTCATGTTTATCTTGTAGGTATAACACATAGAGCGGACTGAAGCTGAAATGAAGCAAAAAGGGCGCAAATTGGGGTGCTGCCAGCAGGGTGGAGCCATGGAGAAAGTGGTGCCTAGGCGCTAGTTCTAGCGGCATGGAGCCACAGAATGGCACTTGGGCGCCAGTCCAGGGATGGTTTTGAAGATTTTGGATGGTTTTGGGTTGTTTTGGAAGATTCAGGGCAGCTATGCATGCCCTAAGAGTCATGCAATGAATCTAGACATTTGGAAAGTGAAGAGGTGTTTGGTATCTATTTAAAAAGAGGGTAGGGCGCCATTTGAAGGAGAAGTTGGAAAGAGAGTCTAGAGAGTTTTGGTGTGAGTTTTGAGAGACTTAGGTGTGCTTCTTCAAAGAGGCGCGCACGTGTGTGTGAATAGGAGATGTAGATTTCAACCTTTTTTGGAGAGACTGGTGAGGTATTTTGAGAGATATGCGTAAGGAAGTGTACGTACATTGTGTGGATCGACAGTAGACTTTGTTGGAGAGATTTACATCTTTCTTTCAGAGGGAAAAAGTTAAGGATTGTGCTCTTCATTATCTTATGATTGTTGTAAAATCTTTTTAGTGAATTTTCTTTGATTTAACGAGGTTTGCTATTGTGTTTCATCAATGCTTTGTGAGTATTTTTCTTTACTCTTTTCTTTTGATATGAAGAAGTGGCATGTGTAGAAATTTTTTTTTGAGATAGAATGATTTTTATTTCAATGTGATGAGTAATATCTCCTTTGCTTCATTGACATAACCTAAGTGGAAATAGATTATGTTAAAACTTGTTGTAAGTGAAACTAAGATTCAAGAGAGCAGTAATCTTGCAATTTGAGTGAACTCACATTAACCAGTTGGCTATGGTGAAGAAGTTTGTGCGGCAATGCAACTTATAAAGAAATATAATTTATGATCAGTTTTTATTTGGAGCTTCTAGGTGAAAAATAATTGCATAAAACTAATATAATACTAAGCATACTTATACACTCTGATTAGGGTAGGTAGATATATGTTCCTTGTTGACACATAATTTATTACATAATTCTATCAATTCTTTTACTGCTTATGTCATCATCTTCATTTTACTTTTATTTTGCAATAAAATGTTGCATGTTTAAGATATTGAAATTCTCTTATATTATAAATGTGATGATATTTTCACCGATTCTTAATTTATTTTGCAAATTAATTATTTGTATGTTAAAATTAGTTGCAAAACATAATGAACCTAGAAGGCTATGATTTAACTTAACCTTTATCTACTGGTTGGTGCAAAAAAATAGAGAGATAAGTTTCGATGGGGGTGAAATTGGTGTTTTTAAGGTGACATGCTAGATCCTTTGTCAATTTGGTCTAGAGTTGAAACTTAAGTCCCTGGTTAGCCCTATAGAGAGGGGACAATTGTTAATCCAGACGTAAGAGACTAGAATCTACTCAGCACAACCATGCAATTAGAAAATTACTTTAGATTAGCTAATGTTCTTTATGCACCCGGGAGAGGGTAATGATTATATATACTCCTATTTTTCACTAGCAACATTATACTTTAAGCATTTCATTCCTACACATTATCCAGGACACCACACGAGAATGGTAGTTTTTATATCTCAAAATTCTCCAAGCTGATTTCTCTAGTTAGGTTTATCTTTAGATTTAGGTTTGTATTTAGGAGTAGTTGATAAAAAAAAACATTTTTATTCCACATTCTATGTTATGACCTGATAGTATTAGATTAGAATTAGCCTAAGGGATATTTACCTAGCTTTTCTCTAAGATCGATACTCTGGTCTTAAAAGATAACCCTATACTATTTGAAATGATACATACACTTGCGTAGTATCCCAAGTGTGAACTGTAAATTAAATTCTAAACTCTACATCACTTTCTTTTTGCATATAAGCCGCCATAATTAAACATGGTCAAGTTTTTTTTCCTATTTTTTTTTTGCCATGAAATTAAATATCTGCATATTGCGGGATAGATCAAATATTTGGTACCATAATTGGAGATTGAAATTGAAGTACACATATATGTACGCGCACACTCTTAGGGCAATCAAGTTTTTGGTGTCGTTATCGAGGAAGCAATGGTAAGAACTTTAGCAGAATTTTAGTTGAACCTAAAAGAGATAGATTTGGAAATTATAGTATTATTATCTAGTAGTTTTAGTTATAGTGAGTCTATTTAATATATATATATATATATATATATATATATATATATATATATATATATATATATATATATATATATAAAGAGAAAATCCAAAATTCCAAAAATATTTTTGAATGCTTGAAGTACTGAATATCTTTCATATTAGTTAAGTCTTTAGATTTGAATGCATAAAAGATTATCACTCCTAGTAGTAAGTTATTGAATCGTCTTAAGGCTCAACCTTTCAGAGACATGAAGAATAATTAATATTTTGGGGCATCATTGGTTTTTAGTAGACAGAAAGGTGATGTGGTTGGATATTCAGTCTCCTTTGATAGAAGGATAGAATCTTGAAGCTCTTGTGTGCTTCGACTTATGGTATCTACCTTGATAATGAATTCTCCACTGGTATGGATGAGGATTTTCAAGCCTCCATCTCTCATGGTCGGATGGAGCCAAAACCACATTGTGAAGTTAGTAAAATCATCGTTGTTTACCAGAGCCTGTGAGGCAGTTCTTTTAACATTAGCAGCAAATTCCCCTCTTCACCATGGTGGGATTATTGATCAAACTGGTAGTACTTAACCTCCTATTGTTTGGACTAGATTTTATTGAATCATGTTTATCAATTTTTTCTTCAGTTTATTGATCTGTTGGTAGACAAATTTTCTAGTGCAATTCATGTCTGTTGACATCTCTGTTGCTTGAATCTATTATTTTGTGCATGTCCTTTAACTTTTTATGGCATGATCCACATAACATCTTTTAAGGATGTTGAATTATGTTTTAGTATTAGACTTATACCTCAAGAATAGAGCTAGCTGAAATGGAGGAAAAATCTACTATGGGAGGAAAATAGAGGAATAGATTGTATTAAATATTAGGGTCATGGTTCAATGGCAAAAATATTGTCATTCACGGCTTATGAAACATACATGGATCATGATCTCACTCAGATCTATAGGGATCTCTTATTGGCATCGTTTGTGATCTTATATCATCTGCTACCCTGTCAGCTTACATCCAATATTTATTCGGTCTCTTTATTTGAGAACACACCCCAATGGCTCATGAAGTGTTAAAACATGGTCTTCCTTGGCGTCTGGGTCCAATCGGTGTACTCCATGGCGAGGTAACGAAGTTACTAGATTATTCATAGGTGCGACATTCACTTTGTGATTTATGCAATATCCAACTATTCATGCTCGACTCATTTTGCCCCATTATGGTTGCTTTTAGTGAAAGAGAGTAGCATGAACTAACATTACCTATAAGTTTGTATCTAGAACTTGCCAAAGGCTTGGAAACAGGTGAAAATGCTTTGCTGAAAACTCCATTTATTTGAACTCAGAGATCGTTGCTAGAGAAGAAACATTGATGAAGAAATTTTAATAGTAATTTTGTGCAAATAATTTGGTAAGCATGAAAAATGTCTCTGATTTATCAATAAAATGGTAGTCTTATACAACATAATATTTTTCCTAAATAAAACATATAAGAGCATATTTTCATCCAATTAAATTCTTTTTTAGGCATATAAAATTTTCAATTATGTAACATCTTTAAAATAATAAAACAACTTATATATATATTTATTTTGGATTTTAATTTTATCAAAATGTGTTTTTTTTTTTAATATTTAGAAAAGGCCAAGTCGAAATCAGAACGAAGGGCCAAAACCATTTCGTGTTTTTCATATGTAAGCCCTTCATGATGACATGAAGCAACTTGATGCCAAGGTAATCTTAACCATGTCCGCTATGATAAACAAGCAATTAGCATTTAGCAAGCTCATCGAGATCGGTGATCTTATTTCCCATCCTTTTTTCCAAAGCCCACAAACTACTCGACAAACTGTCTCAGATAATGTACTACGTAGGCAACACTGTTCCATGACACTCTATTAGCCTTCCCCGTCAATGTCTTCTCACCGGCTTGGAACCTAATTCCTATATTTGCCATTTCCTCGTTGATTACGCTGAATGACGTTATTATAGTTACTCTGGTTATTTGGATGATGTTTGGGAGAATTTTTATGTAAAGCAAGTTACAACGCTATGATTTCGGGCAATGTGCATTGTGGCTATTTTGAAGAAGCACTGGATTTCTTCACGTTACTCTGAGGTCTAATGTCCAAATATCTTGATGGCATGGCAAGTGATCATAAGATTTCCATGCTTTTCACCCCCATAAGATTTTATGCTTTTAAACCCCATAAGAGCATTGGACACAGGAAAATATACTTGAACGCTTTTCAGTCTGACATTTTTTTCTGAAATCACAACGGAAGCGCATACTTATTAAATTTATATGGACTATATAAAGCTAATAATCGTTGATACAAATAGTGCCTATCAGACACTCATACTAAGTACAAATACCACAAACATAGATTTTGATAGATAACTAAGATTTGAGTAATATTCAATTCATATTGCTTCTGGTTTGTTTGCGTTCTTGAATGAGTTATTTCTTGCCAATGCCAAAACAGTCTTGTCAGCAACTATGAAGTATGCAGCACCAGCAACTGCAATGATTTCGAATAGTTGTTAGTCTGAACAAAGGAAAAAATAGCCACATAACATGGTTGAGACAAATCCACTAATTGCTAAAAAGTAGATAACCTGACGAGATTATGAGGGCTTGAGCTGTGTGATTGAGGTATGTTCTTGCCCACGGAATCATCCTAGCACTGGCCAACTGAAAGATGCTATGTTATTTATATTAAATTATGCCTTGAAACAGTAGTCTTGCAATTAATGTTTTCTTCTTAAATGCTGATAGAACTAATACTCACTGTAGGTATAGCCGTTGCGACGGTTGCTACCACAGCTGCCTTTGCTCCTGCAATGACCCCATCTGACATTCCCATATCAAACCAAAAAAATGACGTTAATGCTATACCATACAACATCTTCAACCAAGAAATTTTTTTCTGAAGTGAAAGATTAAAGATACCGTGAGCGCAGCGCTTTGCCATGGTGAGCTTGCGATCAATGGAAGCCATGATTACAGCTGATGAAGTAGTAATAAGCGGGAGATGCAAGAACCTTGTGTGTAGTGCAGGTGGTGGATGGGATGGTTGGGAATATATAAGGGGGAGTTGGGAATTGGAAAGGAAGCAGCTAGTGGTTTTTGGCTAAAGCCTGAGGTATGTTTGCAGTTGCTTGTTTTATTTGAGTGCCTTTTTTTTGGGGTTGGTGGGAGCTGTCAGAACTAGTATTTTATTGTATAAAATTGAGATTCCCATGGGTTGAAAGAAGCAAAGAAACCAGCAGCAAATAGTGGCTTTAACGTTCGGCCGTCTGTTTCATGAGTTGTGGTATTCAGGTTGAACGTTGGGTCGATTTTTTGACATTAAATGGTGAAGAAATAATAACCACTATGTATGAATGTTTTTTTTTAAAGGACATATATTTTTCTTGACTGGCCATGCTTCAAAATCATATGATTTATGAATGTATTCTTAAGAATTTTTTTTTTCCTTGGATATATATTTTTCTAATGATGATTATATAAGAGATAATTATAATCAAGTACAACTTATGTTGTGAGGTTTATCTTTATATGCTCCACAGTACACCCATTTAAAGAAATATCTTTGCATGTTATTTTCTTGGAGAAATATATCTAAAAGTTTATTTTGAATGAAACTATCTTCCATATATTTGTTAAGTACTTACTGAAGTCTACTTCGAGAACTATTTGTTCGAACTCGTTTGAATTTAAACTTTAGTTTGAATATTATTTGTATGAAATTATTTTGAAATTTGTTCGAACTTAATTTGAATTTTTGTTTGAACTTAGGTTAGAATATGAGTTGAACATGATTTGATTTGAAATAAGTTTGAAACTTCGGATTTGGGGTCCTTTTTCCACTAAAGTCAGGGTAGATTTGTGTGTTGCACTTCCTATTAAATAACTTTATTTTTTATAGAGAGAGTGAAGCCTAATGCAAGCAGGTTCGAGCAGTAGAAAGGGAATGATAATCTTACCTTTTATCCGAGCGAACTGAGAGAAGCATAGAAAACTAATTGAATAGTATAGCTAAAATAAAAGGGAAGGTTACAACTAACAGAGAGAGGATTCACTTTGTTTTCACCGCTCGCATGAAACTACCAGATACAACAATATATAGACATAATAGACTATTTTAGAGACAATAGTTAGAGGATAGGAAGGAAAAAATGCTTAGCTGGAGTAGAGACCTTCCTGGTAACATTACTGTCCCCCCTCAAGCTGATGTGCCTTTGAAGCATCAGCTTGTCACGAAGAAGATTGAAGCGAGGGGTAAGAAGAGAATTAGTGAATATATTTTTCGGTCGCTCAGTAGTAGATATATGACATACAACAACTTCATTAGACTGAATTTTCTCCCTAATAAATGGTACCCAATTTGTATATACTTCGTTCTGGCGTGGAAGACTAGATTGTGAGCAATCTCAATGGTTGAAGTTTTGTCACAACAGATGTAGGTAGGAGATGAAATCGAAACTTGGAATTCTTAGAGTAGTCGTCGAATCCATATGACATATGTGGATGTTGTGGAGGCAGCTCGATATTATACGTTGGTGGATGAACGAGCGACAGTGGGTTGTTCCTTGACTTGCTAGGATATGAGATTGGGTACTAAAAATGTACAACGCCTGGTTATAGATTGGCAATCAGTTGGATTGCTGACCCAACTTGAATCAGAGCAACTGTGGACTGTGAGAGAACTTGGTTGGATAAGAAGCCTGAGATCTACTATTCCTTTGGTATAGAGATGAAGTCGTTTAAGTTGTTGGAAGTGCATGCATATAAGCTGTTGATTATTTTGAGATAGTGTATTTATCGCAAAATTTTTGTTTGACCTTCTTATCGTAAGATATTGTAGAGCTCCAATGATGTGACAGTAGAGCAATGGGTTTGTGAATTTGTTTTTGAAGGTCTTTAGAGGTGGTTTCGTGAGAGGTCATAGGATTGGGTATTGGCTTAAAATCGACCATGTCAATTTTGATAAGAATGGTGGATGCATAGTGGGCTTGAGTAAAGAATGAACGAGTGGATGTGTGAATGATTTTGATACTAAGAAATGTAAAGAGAAACCCCAGAATTTTCATTGAGAAGTGAATTTTAGGACCAGCCAGCACATTTTGAATAACTTTAGAGTTGTTACTGGTGATCAAGATGTCATCGACGTATAGTAGTAAGTATCTATGTATGGTTATGACTGTAAATGAATAATGACGGGTCGGCTTGGCTTTTATAGAAGCCTAGATAAAGTAGGTGGCCTGTGAACTTTGTGAACCATTGATGTGTGGATTGTTATAGTCCATAGATGGCCTTTTTAAGTGAAAAAGGCCATTTATGGTCATGTATCTCTTCCAAATGTCTTCGTAAACCATTTGGTGCTTCTCAAATCCTGTGACTCTTCAGTCTGTTCTTTAACGAGAGAACCTCATCTCATGACTACGCTGGCTTTATATCCATTTAACTTCGATTTCTCTCCAACCATGTTGACCTCTCAGTCAATTTTTTCATGAGAGTATCTCTCCTCATGACATTTCCAGCTTCATTGCTATTGGTTTCATAGCCATTTGATGACTCTCAAACAATTTGACTCCTCAGTCAGTTCTTTCATGAGAGCATCTCGTCTCACAAAATTTCTAGCTTCATATATGTTGGATTCATAGCCTTTCAAGGTCGATGCTTCTTGAATCATATGCCTTCTCATGAGAGCACGATAGATGACTAGAATACATGAGATAATATAGTCATCATACCTTGCGTACCCCTTGAGTTTGAATGTAAGTCCCTCAGTAGTTCACCTCATTATAGCAGGTATTTGAGGTTCTATGCCTCGACCACCTTTGGGTCATACTTCATAACTACTAAACCCACCTTTTCAGGTTGTATGTAAGTCTCGGGCACATTTCTTCCTAGATCATTTAGGTCTCATGCCTAATTGCCCTTTAGGATGGATATAAATCTCCATGCTTTTCTTCTTACAATTTGTAGGCTCCCTTCCTTAGGCTACATGCCTAAATCAGTTAGTAGGTTAGATCTGAGTCTCTGTGATTCCCTTCCTAAGCTGATCGCTTCGAGTAGCTCTTGAGTGGATATGAGTCCCTCGACATTCCTACTCAATCTAGTCACCTCCTAGGCTGGATATAAGTCTCCATACTTTCCTTCCTAGCATTTTAGGGTTTGTGCCTCAAGCTCCATGCCTTAATCTATTCACATGTTGGATCTTAATCCCTGTGATTCCTTTACTAAGCCGGTCACTCTTACTAGTTTTCTAGTAGATGTGAGTCTCTTGACATTCATGTTTGATCTAATCGCCTCCTAGGTTGGATATAAGTCTCCACGCTTTCCTTTCTAGCATTTTTAGGCTCTATGGCTCATGATATGTGCCTTGATTGGTTCGCAGGTTGGATCCGAGTCCACGTAATTCCCTTCCTATGTTGATCACTTCAACTAGCTCTCAAGAGGATGTGTGTCCCTCGACATCTGCTAGATCTAGTTGCCTTCTAGGACTAGATGGAAGTTGGACCAATTTGGAATGAACCAACCTCAATTTACTCCTGTAAGTGAGGAAAGTTCATTAGGGCCTATAATTGATTATAAATTATCATATGATACTTTAAATACCATAAACAACCCGTACTCTAACTTTTACAACCCAGGTTGGGAGAACCATCCTAAATTTAACTGGAATCATACTACTGATGGTGGAAACCAACAATGGGAAAATAATTATGCAAATCCTAATGGAAGTTGGAATAATCAGGGGAACACAAACTATAGACCTTCATATCCACCGGACTCTAACGATGATCAACAATTTGAAGATAAGAAGACGTCTATGGAAGAAGTGGTATTGCAAATGGGAAATCAGTTGCAAAGTCAAAATGCTACGATTAGAAACATAGAGAATCAACTGGGATAAATTGTTAATTCACTTAGCAATAGACACCAAGGAACACTTCCTAGCACTAATGAGATCAACCCTAAAAAGAACACTAATGAACAAATAGAAGCTGTCCAATTAAAAAGTGGAAGAGATATAGAGGATGTGGTTAGAAAGGAGAAAGATGTTGTGAGAGAAACAAAGGAAACTAAAAGACCTGAAGAACATGTTTCTAAGGATCTCGAAAAATTAATATCTCCAACTAAAATCAGTTTGAAAAAACCACCACCTCCATTTCCTCAAAGACTTGGACAGCATGAGTTGGATAAAAAATTTTCAAGGTTTATTAAAGTACTTAAGAAGTTAACGATAAATATTCCTTTCACTGAAGCTTTGGAAAAGATGCCAAGTTATGCAAAGTTTATAAATGATATATTAAACAAGAAAAGAAAATTTGGGGATTATGAGACAGTTGCACTAAGTGAGGAGTGTAGTGCCATACTTCAGAAAAATTTTCCTCAGAAACTTAAAAATCCTTGTAGCTTTACAATTCCTTGTGCAATGGGAGAAAAATTATGTGGAAAAGCTTTATGTGATTTAGGAGTGAGCATTAATGTGATGCCTCTATCTATATTTAGAAGGTTAGGTTTAGTTGATATTTCTCCCACTACTGTAGCCCTTCTGTTAGTTGATCGATCTATCATTTATCCAAAAGGAGTTATAAAAGACGTGTTTGTTAAAGTTGATAAATTTATCTTTCCTTTGGACTTTATTGTATTAGATATGGATGAAGATAAAGAAATTCTAATTATTTTAGGGAGAGATTTCCTTGTTACTGGACAAGCTATGATAGATGTGCAAAAAGGAGAGTTGACTATGAATATTAATGATCAGGAAGTCACTTTTGATGTATTAAAGGCTATGAAATATCCAGCTGAGAGAAAAGATGATGATTGTTTTTGGATGGATGAAATTGATTATCTAAGTAAAGACCATTTCCAAGAAATTTTTTAGTTTAAGTTAGCAGATGACATTGAAATGGATTTTCATGATGATTCGAAAAGGTTATTTAAAGAAGACTTTATGTATGTTCAGGAGAGGTGTGAAATGATGGACAATACTAAAAATAGTAAACTTTTAATTCCATTTGTTGAAAAATCTCATGAGCTTAAGATGGATGTACCCCATACAATTTTAAAGTCTATCTATTTAGGGAATTCATCTACACAACCAGTCTTTATATCTTTAGATACGTCACAATCACAAGAAAAACCTGAATTAAATGATGAACAAGATAAAAATATTGAACTAGGACTTGGAAGAGAATTTGAGGATAAATTTCAAAAGAACTTTGAGTTGAGAAAAGAGGATAAGGATATTGGAAGACCATTGGAAGAAATTTCTAGGGAATTAAAAAAAACTTATTTCCTCAACTAAGAAAGATCCTTCATCATTTAATAATTATAAAGGGGAAGAATTGGAAGATAACTTGAATCGTAAGAGTGATATAAAAGAATTTGATCCTGAATCTGAATTATCTAAAGAGAATTTGATAAAAAATTTGAAAGATATTGAAGTATTTTATAAAGATCCATATCTAATAAATTTCAAGGATGATATTAATATGCAAATTGAAAAAATCAATAGAAGAATATTGGATCTAGAAAGAAATATGAGGAATTATGATATAAATTCATCTAAAAATGAAGAGCTGAATGAAAAATTAAAATTTGAGGATTTTATAGGAATCCACGGATGCCGGAAATGATTGGGCGATTGATTGAGGATTACTTAAATAGAATTTTGATCCAGGTGGAATCATTTGTCGGGCTAATGACGTTAAACCAAGCGCTTTATGGGAGGCAACCCATAGTTATCAGTGTGCTTTGATTTAATGAGTTTTGATTTAGTGTGCTTGAGAGTCATGATTGTTAGTGATCTATTATATTTGCTTTATAGTGGATTGATCAGTTTGATTGATGATTGGTAGATGTTTGGATTATTAGTACTTTGATCTAATCTTTGTCTGTGTCATGAGGGAGGTGATTCCTTAACTTCTTATTATGGCTAGAATTGATCTCTTGTAGTAGCTGGATTGACGAGTCCACTATGACTTGGGTCTCACCCAGACTTGAGTTTTACAAGAGAAATCATGAATTTCGAACATTGATAGTTTCATCTTAATTTGTTACTTCCTTTCTACAACTTTATTTTCATTAGGTAGGAGTCGCGAACCTATTTGATGAATAACAATAGGATTATCTCACACTATCTTTATAACTGTTAGAGGTGCTTAATTATAAGCATAAGTGATGCCTGAGATTGGTGCCTAGGAGCCAATACATCAGGGATAATCTTATCTTCGGGATTATAATTTATAAAATCATTTGAAAGTACCTAATTTACTATTATAGTGATTCCGTTAGAAATTGGAAGTAAATTAGTATGATGTGATGAGTTAAAGGAAGAATTGACCTCATTTATTATGTGTGTTTGTATTTGAAATGTGTGTTTATGTTTGTGTTACAATTTTATTTAGGTATTGAAGAACATTTTTATATTCCCTTACTAATACCTACAATGCTAGTTAGACTTTGGTTTAGTTAATTTCATTATGGCATGATTAGTTTAGATTTATTTTCTTTTGCATACTGTTCTGTCCTAATTAATACTTGCAAATGATTTTGATAGATATTTGTGGTAGATATAATTTTTAAATTGTTTTTCTTCCTGCTTATATTTTCTGTACAGAATGCTATATATGTTAAAATTAAGTTTGGGGGTAGAAAGAAAAGTAAAATTTTAAAGTAAAAATACTTCCTTTTAGAGTAATTTTATTACAAGCATGTTTTAGGCTAGATTTACTTTCTCCTACAGTCATTTTATCCTGATTATGCATGATATGAATTTGATAGGATGTTGTAGTAGTAAGTATATTCAACCTTTACTTTTTCTTCTTGCTATATTTTATGGAATTAGTTACAAAATATTTTAAAATTTAAGTTTGGGGGGAAGCAAAATATTAACTCTTATTTGTTCTCAATTATTATATTTTCAAAAATTATTAGCATAACTTCTGGCAATTGAACTTCGCTTGAGATAACTAAAACGTTTTATTTCAGTTGAATATTATGGAAGGATTGGATGAAAGTTTTTAGTAATAAAAGTTAATTTTATATGGATAAGATATTTGGTAAGAAAGAATTTGATTATAGTTAACTATTTAAAGTAAAGAAAACTGTATTTTTGAAATATTAAGAGACTTAAAGTATTGTGTGTTAAGAAGAGATTGTCACTTTATGATGAATAACAAAGCTCATACCTAATTATAAAGTAAGGATGTGTTTCAAGTTTGAACTTTAGAAAGAGGAGAGTGAAGTTTAAAATCATTAAAAGCTCTCCAGATATAGTAATCCTCATTAAAAGAAAAAAAATAGAAAAAGAAAAGAGAGTGAAAAAAAATGGGGATTGAAAATGATCCCGAAAGAAAAGAAAAAAAAAGAAAAAAAAATATTTATGAGGAGAAGCTTGAGGAGATGCCTAATCAAAAATTGGCTTCACTTGAGTCACCCTAAAGGGAAAACTTGATTTCATTTCTGAATTTATATTTAAAGTATTGGCCTACATTCTGATGAAGTTTGCATGAACTCCTTTTTCACATAATCTTTCAAAGCACTCTTAATTTAACAAATTATGGTTTATCTTGAAATAAATAGAAGACTAGAACCCTTAGACTTGATTGCTGAATATTCTTATACCTATAGTGTTAACCTGAGTTACTGAATTTCTTTCTAAAAATCTAACCAATATATTCTTTTGAATGAAAAATTTTAGTGTATTACAGGTGAAAAGTACATTGCTTTGAGTTATATTTTTATGTAGTAAAAGTGTTACTTGAGGATAAGTAACAGTTAAATTTGGGGGATTTTGACACGCCTAAAATATATACACTTTTTGATATATCATTTTACTCATTTTTGATGATATTACACTTTAAAGGAAGGTATTTTGTATATTTTTTTGGTTTTAGGTACAAGAAATGGTGATTGGAGCAAAAGGAAGAAAAAACGGTGCAATTTGGAGCAAAAACGAGCAAGAAATGAAATTCTGCCCTGACACCTTTCAATAAGTCTTTTGATGTTTAATTTCTTTTACACTTCTTACATATTTTTGAATGAGATTACACTTTAAAGAAAGGTTATTTTTATTCTTATTTTGTAGGGCTATCTGTTACGAACGCAACGCAATTGAAATGGGGCGAAATAGAGTTGAAACGGAGCCAAACGGAGCGAAATGGAGCCGCGCAGCAGCCTGCTCGCCGACGGCGAGATTTTCCCGAGACCACCAAAATATGGCCAAAAAGGCCGCCTACAGTGGCCCGAACGACCATAAACCGACATTTGGCGATTTTGGGCCAATATTCGACGTATTTGGACGCTTTTTCGAAGGGGTGCTTAAGGAGACTCTTGGAAATTCGTCCATGCTCTTTAAAAATGGCAAATTTGTGTTACAAATGTGTAGATTAGAGAGGAGAAAAAATAATAGAGGAAAGGAGAGAAAACTTGGAGGAATGTTTAGGATTCTTAGATTAAGAGTAGAAATGTAGATTTCTACCCTTTTAGAGAGATTGGAGGGGAGATTTTGAGAGAATTTGTAAGGGATTTCGCTAGCATTGCATGGACACCGGGAGATTTTATGGGAGAGATCTTCGTCTTTCTTTCAAAGGGAAAAAGCTAAGTATTGCTCTTCATTATCTTATAATTTTGTAAACTTTTATTTAGTGGATTTGCTTTGGTTACATGAAGTTTCCGTTGTGTTTTCTTCGCGCTTTGTGACGTATCTCTCTCACTCTTTCTTCTTCTTTGAAAATAGTGGCATAAGAAGATTATGCCATTGTTTTCCTTTTACTTTTCTTTTGCAATGAGTAGAAATCATGTTTAGGATTTTGTTATGCATGGTAGAAGTAAATTTAATTATAAATGTGATGGTTTTTACTTGCACTTCATTTACATTGCAATAAGGGCCCATTGTAGTGTTAAAATTTATTATAATTGCATTGACCCGAAAGGGCGGTGTAATTCTCAACAAAGTGGAACCACATTCAAATTCCATGGATGATGAAGTTTATAGGGAATGAATGCAAATAAATAGGGAAATATAATTAATTGGGCGTAGAATTGGAGATTTTAGAGTGACAGGCTAAAATCCTCAATTTGGTCTTATCGTTTGGGTGCTGAAGTGTAGATTGTTAGCCCTCAGGCGAGGGGAACGTGGGAGCTCCGAAGTGAGAGCCGGTATCCTCCCAGCCTAGCCGCAGATTCAGTAATCAAGCATAGGATTAGTCAATGTTCTTTATGCCTGGACCAAAGGGTAAAGAATATGATTGCTCCTATTTGGCACATACAATATTTAATGCATCTCAATCCTATACATTATCTATTTCATTACATAAGAATAGTAGTTTTTAATATCTCAAAATTCTCCAAACCAACTCATCCAAAAAAGGGTTATCTTTAGAATTATTATTTGCATTTAGTTATAGTTACTATCTTTACATTTAACACTTGTATTTAGGAGTAGTTGCTAGACAAAACACAATTTTAATCGACGTTCCAAACTAAGGACTATTAGTAGTAGACTAGAATTTTATTAAAGACTTCTTACTTCACTTCCTCGTGGGATCGATACTGGGGTTTTTAAAGAAAACTCTATATTACTTGAAACGATACGTATACTTGCGTAGTACCCCTAGTGTGTAAAATATTTTTCAATTTTTATATCATTTAAGATTTTGCACACTAGCCGCTATTTATAAATCAGGTCAAGTTTTTGGCCATCTTTTGGAAGTTAATTTACTGCGTATTTGTGGGTCGGGTCAGTAGGTGAAGTGATAAGTGTCGTATGCTTAGCTAGTTGCTTGTGTTGTTAGTTCAAATTCGAGCGATGCCAACATTGAGGTGCAAGATGGCCTCATTTGAGACAAATTTAATGTATGGTTACATTGTTGGATTTGGGAGATTTTTTATTACCTTCACTTGTAGTTCTATAGAACTATTTACCGCAACCCCTTCCTCTATAATTATTGTGACTGCGTTCTCTTTGAGAGCATAGAGCTGTATGGTTGTCGGGTTTGGATACTTGATTGAGATTATCACTGGTGATATTTATTTCTTTGTTGTGAAGAAAAGAGTAAGGATCTTCAAGACTAATTGGCAATACAGAAGTTTTGATTGTTGTATTAACGACTTAATAAGGTGGAGGTAATCCCTGAAGAATATAGAGGATAGTATCCTTGGTGTCAATTGAAGTTCCAGATGCTACGATATTGTCCACTAGCTCTTTGATTTTAGTAAGATATTGTGACATTATTTTATTTTTTATTGTCACATTGTGAGGTTCGCTCTTCAACTGGATTACCCGTGATCGATTATTTGCTTGTAGGAGCTTCTCAAGTGCTTCACAAATATCCTTGCAACTGTTCAAGTTGATTACATATGGTAATATGGTAGCTGATTTGGTAGAAAGTATGACAACTGCTAAATTTTGATCTATGAGTGTCATGTATTATATGCTAGGTTCGGAGCTCTGATTTCTGCATCGGTCGTGACTATGGAAGGAGGTTTCGGTGTGCTGGCATCAATGAATCCTCCAAATCCATTTGCCTTGATTACTTTCATTGCTTGTGATTTTCACAGTGGATAGTTATTCGTAGATAGAGAAATGTTGACAACTGACTTAATGTTTTTATACTAGAAACATTTAGAAAGGTGGTAGCGATAGATCATCGATCTTAAGAACAACACGATTGTCACTTAGACCCGAATTTGAGGCTTCTTCCGTGGTTGCCATGAGGTTCAAGCTCTGATACCGTAAACAAAAACAGATTGGAGCAGTAGAAAGGGAATGATAATCTTACCTTTCTGCTGAGTGAACCGAGAGAAGCATAGAAAACTAATGGAATAGTATTCCTGAAATAAAAGTGAATGTTACAACTAACAACGAGTGGATTACCTCTGTTTTCACCGCCCACATGAAGCTACCAGGTACAACAATATATATAGACATAATAGATTGTTCTACGCACAGCTAGTTAGAGAGTAAAAATGTAAAAATGCTTAGCTAGTAGTGGAGACCTCCTTGATATCATTATTAAAGCCCACTAAGCCTGGTGGTTGAATGAATTGTCTCTAATGACAATGTCTTAAGTACAAAACCTTACACATATGAGTGTGCTTTAATTTAAGAAAAAATAATAATTTTTTTAAAGTGAATGGACACTTATTTCTTGTTAGAGGAGATTAATGTTTATGTTTTAATGACCCAAACTACCCTTCAAGGGACCGAATAAAGTGCGTGAATTTATGTTTGATTTAAGATAACTTGCTCCAGCGAGTAAATATGTGTTGGATTTAAATTTTTATGTCTTAGATTATGCTTAAGAAATATAATTTTGATAGCTCTAAAAGAATGTTGATTTAGAAGCATATCTATGAGAAATGAGAAAATAAACTCTTACTCAAATATATAAAGAAAATCATTGCCAACACAATTGGATTTGAGTAATGTAGAACAAGCAAGGCTATTCTTTTATTGAGATTGCATACAATATTAATAATAATATATTATCTCGAAAGATAAAAATATTTCTTGACAATAGATTAAGAGAAAAAATATCAAAAATTGAAAAATATATTGTCTATTAAATGTTCAAAATGCACAAGTTCTATGTTATTTTATATATTTATATTATTTATTTTGTATTTTATTGTAGAAAATTGATAGGAAAATAAGTTAGAATGGGTATAGCAAAATTACCATAGCGTTGTTCATGTAGTATTGTAGCAACGCCATAATGTCAAAGCATTGTTTTGGAACTTTTTTGCAACAATTTTCGAAGGAGAGACAGGTGCTGCAAGGCCATATCTTGAGCTTCATAGCCTATGTTGTAACGTGAGAATAAGAATAAGGAACATTTCCATCATTAAAAATATAAGATACTGACATGCATCAGTCCCACTGTTATACTAAAAATTATCATTATATATATATATATATATATATATATATATATATATATATATATATATATATATATATATATATATATTTATTTATTTATTTATTAATAATATTTAAAAAAAAATTAATAGCATTATCTTTCAAAAACTAAGATATTCTCAATGAGAAATATCAGTATCAGCCTAGGTGAGCGAATGATGAAGCGCTCAAACTTGTGTATAAGAAAGAAATTGACGGAATAAGTCACAAATATATGTTTACCTTTAAATAAAAATATATATTTTTTAAATTTTACTTCAAATATATACCTTACATGTTTAAAAAATATTTTAAAAAAAAGTTTAAATCATTAATTTTAGAAACTTATGTCTGAATTGTGTGTTACTTTTTTTATTATTTTAATATTATATAAATTAGACAAGTCAGGAGCATGTCTGGCACGTGTCTGAGGCATATTCGGTGAGTGTCGGTGTCCAAGAAGTATTCGACACTGCACGACTTTTTAGTTAAAATATCTGTATATCTTAAGTCACAACATATAATTTATATGTACTATTATGACTTTGTGCAAAAAATATTTTGTATTTGTGAATTATAAAAATATGCTTGGCTAAGACAATTTTCCTTTAAAGTTGTGGGTTTTAAGTTAAATCAATGAATGAATTTTATTTTGTATTGAAAATATCTACTTATTTGTGTTCCATCCATCACAATTTTTCTTGTGGTGGTGGCCACACTTTTATTTAACATATAATGTAGATTAATGATATCAAAAGAGTCTTAATCTATACAACTATAACTCATAGCTAGGATTTGTCGGTGAACCAAATAGTGATAAATTTAGTAATAAACTTTGCGTTACTAATGAAAATTTAACATTAGCAATGAATCAATTGCCAGATTAAAAAGTTGTCATATTATACTTTATTGTTTTAATATTATTATTGTGCAAGTTTCATTCTAATCACTAGTGTATGTATGTGCAGACAATTTTTTTGATAAATTCTGAAGTTATTGAAAATAGTTGCTAATTTTTGTACGTGTAGGAGAGAACCCACTGAATCATTTTTATTTAAACCAAAAAAATTTAAACATTGCAAAAAAACTTAAAAAACTAAAAAACATTAAAAACATTATTGGTCTCATTCTTGTGTGCTCCAATCTTGTCACTATTGACGGGATGCCTCGAATGCAATTTTTATTGCTCTAGGGAGAGGTAAAGCAAAGCTGAGTTTGATGACGCCCATGACCGGCGCCTTGACATGACCGGCGCCTTGACATGAGTCAATTTTATTAATTTTACCTGCATGTTACCATTCGTTTTACCTGTTATTTCACCTCATTTATCATGATTTATGCTTGTGTAAGGTTACTTGATCTATTTAGCAAGTTATAGGTTAAACACATAAAATAGAGTCAAAACGAGCGAAACTATGTAGTTTGGCATAGTCACTTCTGATTTGGGCATGACCACGCCAGAACTGGCACGACCACGCCAGTTTTGGGTCTGACCATGTCGGTTTCATACGTGATCACACCGTCGGACCACCATAGCCCATTTTGGAAGGCATTTTCATGTTATTCTTTTTGGATCTTTAAAAGGGGAAGCATGGGCACGAATAGAAACTACCTTTTGGAGAGTGAGAGACTTGGAGATGGCTAGAGAGAAAGAAGGAAGGGATTTGGAAAGTTTTTCCTTAGGATTCTCTTCCTCTTTTGGAGTTGAGGTGTTATGGGTGTTTCATACCTTCAAACTTTATATTTTCTTACATATTTTGAGAGGATTACTGTATGAGAAAGAAGTTAACTGTTGTGAAAGTGTGAACAAATTATTTTGTAAGTTTTTACCAATGGGTTTTACTTCCAATGATGATTTCAATAGAATATTTTTCCTTTGTTATTTCCAACATGCGTAGCTGAAATTTCCTTTAACGCATCTGTGATTCATGGTACATAGTATTTTGTAATTTTTCAAACGAATTCTTTCTTTGTACCATTTTCCCCAGGAATTGGGACTTTTTCCATTGTTGTGTTAACCATAGCTTTTTATTTACTTATGATCTGACCAATTAGGATGTTAACATATTTTGTGACCTGTAATTTCTACCCTTTGTGTAGAGGAACGAAATGGTTAACCAAAAAATCAGGATAACAGCAGGCATATTTTATTCAGGTTTTGCAACCTTGAAAGGGAAGTGGTACAAATCTGCAGGATACCATGGGGATTAAGGGATCCCCAACTTCATAGATTCTAGTCTTCTTTTGAACTAAGCATACACATAAGAAGGACTTTCTATCCCTATTGACAACTATCACGTAAAAAAACATCTAGAAAAACCATGAACAACCACATCACCTAAATCACATAGGCGCCAGCCTCACATACCTTGAAGAATAGTAATATTTATGTACCGTTATTTTCTATCTTTTCTAAACTTGTCTTTAGTTTTTACTTTCTTTTTTAGATTTTAGATAACAATCTTTTGTTTGTAATCACACTAAACGAGTTTTATAAGTGTTGTACATTAGAGATTTTCCATCTAGAATAATTCTTAACAATATTCTTGTGAGATCGATATGTGGTACTCTTTAGCCACATTATTACTTAAGATATATACTTCCATGATTTGGCTAACTTTCTTAACCACACTTTTCGAGTCGTCAAGCTTTTGGTGCCCTTACTGGGGAAATGCAATAAAAACAATTCTGATTTTAGTTGAATTGCTAAGAATCTAGGTCTAACAATTTTTGTTTATCTTTTTTCATTTATTTCATATTTATTTGTAATTGCATTGTTGTTGTTTTCTTCTGCAGGTGCTGAAAAAATAAAAAGATGAAAAATAAATAAAAAATCCAAAAAGCCAAAAAATATGTTTCAATAATTTAGAATGGCTATCTTTCACGTGAACATTGAACACCCTGCCAAAAAAAAAGGGTTTGATGACCCATATTTCAACACCTACAACTCAAGCTGGTCAACTTACCAAAACTTTAATTGGACTAGTAATGAGTCTAATGACGCTAGCGTAGGAAACCAACAGTAGTGGTGCCCCCAAACCAATCCTATAGAAAATTGAAATAATCAGGATAGTGACTACCCTAAATAAAATAAGAATTTGAATGAATTAGTAATAAGTTGATGAATCAATTACAAAGCCAAACAATGGAATTAATAAACTTAGAAATCAAACGACATAGTTAGCCTAAAATCCTAAAGGATGTCAGGTGTAATTGATAGCTAAGTTTCACAATTGGAGGATTTAGACCCAAAGAGCAAGCTCTACTGGATGAATTTTGTTGGAAGATGACTGAGGAAGAATCTGCTCTTCTTTTCAAGGCAACTCCAAGAATTTGTTAAGGAGATAGTTGAGCCCTTAGGACCAACCATAGGAGTGCCCCCAAGAGGAAGAGTTTGAAGACAACCTCAAAGAATATAGTAACCCAGTGAAGTTGGATCTAGAACCTAAAGATCCTGAGGAGAATCCAACCAAAGATTTAGCAGCCTTGATTTATCTTATAGGAACCCATTTCTTGCAACTTGTGAGGAAAACACTGATCTGCAAGTGGGAAATTTAACTGAGAGGATTTTAAATTTAGGAAATGCCCTTAGGAATGTTCATCTGAATAAACCCACATATCCTTTAGAAAACTGATATCGAACTGAGAGGAAAATTTTGTATGAAAAATTGAAATTTTAGGATTTAGTAAAAACTTTAAGATCAATAAAAGATTGGGTAATTGATTGGGGATTACTAAATTAAAATATTGATATTGGAGTAAGCCCTTGTTGTTAGACTAAAGACGATAAACCAAGCCTCTTGAGAGGCAACACTATCGTTATTTGATGTGTTGAGCATGTTTTCACTTTCTGCGTTTGTTTCAAAATTTGTTTTGAAATTTATTTTGATTTTTTTTTTTTGAAATTTTCTTCAAATCTTTAGTTGCATTAGTATTGAGTCTTGTCCATCTACGGAGACATTAGACCCAGATCCCCGATTTTTTGCATCTTCTAATGTATCCATTATTACATATTTTACATATTTTTATTTTGAGATTATTGTGATTACTCATTTATTTTCTCTTTCCTGAGCTTACTTGTTGTACCCATGTTTACTGTTATCTGCATGTTACATATGTTATGGTAATTCTCAAGGAAAAAAGAAAAAAAGTTTCTAACAAGATAATGTAATTTTTAAAGGGAAAAAAAAAAGTAAAGGAAAGGAAAAGATGAAAAAGAAGAAAAAGAATAAAACGTAAGAGTAAAAAGTGAAAAAAAGAAGAAGCTTGAGGTTGGCACAGAAAATTAAATGAAAGAAAACTGGGAAGGTGGCTAGTAGAAATTTAGATGATAAGATTTTTTTCATAATTCTTTAATGAAACCCATCTAATGTTATTTTTAAGAAAAATGTTAAGTAAGATTATGATGGCTAGTTCTATTGGAATTGCTTTTAAAATATTAGAGGTTAGTGAAAATATTTTAACGTGTCCAGTTTAAGAATCTTTAGGATTACCTAAATTAAGGAAAAAATTAAGTTATTAAACATTATGAAAAATTGGTACTAAAATTTCAGTTAAACACTTTTATTTGACTTTAGTAAATAAGTTGAATAGTTTTAGAAACCAACAAAAGTATCTATTATATTTTCACAGGAACCCCACTAAACTATGAGATTACTTGAGTATAAGTAATGAGGTAAGTTTTGGGGTATCAAAAACTTCACGGCTCAAAAGGTTCCGGTGAAGCAAGTCGGCTGAATCTCACAATCAAGTAATAAAGTTATTAAATAGTACTGAGTATTAAACCCACGAGAAAAGTGTTAAAAATTATTATGGAGGGAAAATCTCTAGTTCACTACACTTTTGAGCTTAGTTTAGTGTGATTACAAACAAGAGGTGGTTATCTAAAATCCTACTTAAAAGCAAAAAAACCTAAAGACAACAAATTTGGAAAAGACAAAAATAACAGCAGATAAATCTTACTATTCTCCAAGGTATGTGAGGATTTCATCTTTGTGATTTAGGTAATGTAATGGTTTGTGATTTTCCTAAACTTCCCCTACGTGATAATTATTAATAGGGATAGAAAGTCCTCCTTATGCCTCTGCTTAGGTCAAAAAAATGCTAGAATCCATGAAGTTGAGGCTTCCTCAATCCCCATGGTATCCCATAGATTAGTTATGATGCCCTTTTGAGTATACAAAACCTTGATAAAATATGTCTATTATTATTCAAATTTTATGGTTAACCACTGCTCAATGGGCAAGTGTCATAAATCACAAAATAACATCTTAATTATCCAGATCATGAGTAAATGGAATGTTATAGTTAACACGATAATGAAAAAGTTCTTATTCCTCAGGAAAATGATACAAAGAAAGAAATCATCCAAAAAAAATGAAAAACTATGAACCATGAATCAGAGAGGTGCGAAAGAAAATTTTAGCTTAGCATGTTAGAAAGAACGCAAAAAAAAATTCCTATTGAAATTATCATTGTAAGTAAAATTGATAAATAAAAACTTACAAAATAATTTGTTCCATGTTCCATAGTAGAAAACTCCACTCTCATACATTAATCATCTCAAACTATGTAAGAAAATACAAAAAAGGTAGGGAACACCTAAGAAGAGAATAGAACCTTAAGAAAAAATCTCCAAAACCCTCTATTTTTTCTTTCTAGCCATCTCCAAGTCTCTTCCCTATAAAGAAGAGATTCTATTCATGCCCTAGCTTCCACTTTTAAAGATCCAAAAAAATCGGCATGAAAATACCTTTTAAAATAGGTTTTGGCGGTTCGGCGATGTGACCATGGTTAAAACCGATGTGGTAATGCCTGAAATTGGCGTGGTCACACCCGGCTCAGATGTGGATACGCCCAGATCAGGCGTGAATATGCTAAAAATAATATTTGGTTTATTTTAACTATGTTTTGCATGTTTGAAACTTAACCTGTAAAATAGGGCAAAGAACATTTCATAAGCATAAAATCATGATAAATGATGTGAACTAGCAAGTTAAAGGAATGTTAACATACAGGTAAAATGATGAAGCTAGGTTTTATGTATTGACACCCATGGCCGACACCTCGATGTCCATGACTAGCGCCTCAACGCCAAGGCTCCCTTAGCACAAAATCTGTACACGTATGCACGCGGGGATGACCTGTGACATAACAATATAGCTTCATAGCTCAATTATATAGCCTTACAATGTCTAACCTCGTTTAATGTGAGATCCGCCCACTGTTGGGATTTGATCGAACATTTCAATGACAAGTTGGCTATATTGACCTAATGCCTTGACCCTAGGCTCTAGCTCGGCGATGCTCCATCAATCCCATTAATGGTGACTAATTGTAACCTTTGAGGTTTCAAAGACTAAAAACTTTGTTAAGTCAGCACCATAATGTCATATGCTCGTGTAGCGATGCTGAACCGTCTTTAAATAGTACTCTCATTCAAAGAGACAAAAATTTTCTACCTTCACAACTTTAACTTACGTCAATTTTTTTCTCTGATACCTCAGTAGAATGCCTCCTTGCCAGTGTGCTTAATCAATGAAGCGACATGTCACCATTAATATGAAACAACTTTATGCATTTTTCTTACATTTAATTCTTTTTTCTCTTTCTTTATCATAATTTCATGCTTTCATGAAGGTTATTTTTGGTGTTTCACAGATTGCAGGGGCTCAAACACACATTTTTAAGCAAAAAAATTGTGGATTTATAGAAGCCAAAGAGGCGTAACCATTCTGATAATCAGCATAATTACACTGCCCACTCTACCAGGGCGGCGTGTTGACACCAAACCTGGGTGTGACGATGTTGTATCTGGCGTAGCTTTGTCGCATTCAGGCTTGACTACACTAATCCACAAATTGCACATCGTCCACACTGTTGAGGCTTCTTTTACACTTGGAAAGATTTACATTGTGAAACTTGGATAAGGAGTATAAGAGGAGATGTTATGGAATGTTTGGGACATCTTAGGGTGGCTGGAGGCTGAAGTTTAAGAGTATCTTGGAGAGTCTGAAAATTCCTTTAGGGGTTCATCTTCTTTGCTTGAGAGAGGAAGCTCTAAGGGCTATTTTCTCTTCTTTACTTCTTTCTTTCTTATTTTCTTTAATAAAGCTTGTATGAGAGAGTGATAGAGAGGAAGGAGATATAAAGAGAGAGAGAGAGAGAGAGAGAGATCAACTACGTTGGAGAGGTGAAACTTGTTTGTAAGTAGTTTTTCGTTTGTGACACTACTTTGATCTTGATTTCAATTGATTTTCTTGTGTTATTTTTTTTCCATAAGTAGAATCTTTTTTGGGTTTTTGTGGTGTAGGGATAGTGGTTTTTCTGTGATTTTCTTGCATGTTTTTGTTGACCTCATTTTTGATGAGTTCTTCTCTTCTCTCTTTAGTACTTAGGATCTAGTCTTAGGCTTTTCCTTTGACTATCTTAGAGGACTAGAAATGGGACCCACCACTTAGAAATTCAAACCACTTCTTAAATCCCTGCAAACTCCACAAACTTGACTGTAGACCCCTAATCACCTAGAGGGTTGAAATCAAATGTGGAAGTTTAAAGGATGAGTTCCTATAGGACTCTTTGCGCTTAGGACCGCCCGGGTGGCACAGTGCAGTGGGGGCTGACTTACACACACACTACACTTTCACATACCTCCTAAAAACACACCTATACCTAACTTGACCTCCTGACTCATAAAGGTGATCCACATGGATGGTCCTTAACCCCTAAGCCCTTGACTAAGAGAGTTAGGAACAACATGGTGGATGCCTCAAATGAGTCCCTTCATGGCTCATGTGGGCTGGATATGGCTTCATGGCTCAACCAAAATGATTTCATTCCATTCACATTTACCCAATCTTCAATTCCCCAAATTTTCAATTTTTGACCCCCGGGACCCTACACACCCGCCTAGCCTACCTGAAATCCTTGAAACTGCCCAAAATTTGCAAAATCACCTAAATCACCCAAAATTCCCCAAAATCAATCCCAAACATTTCCACATTACCCAAATTGATCATTCATAGCCAAAAATACCAAAAATTCCAAAAATACCTCCCAATACCCTCCAAATACCCAAAATACCCCTCTTGACCCAAAAATCCAAAAATTCAGAAAATTCCCAGAAAATTCCAAAAAATCCTAAATATTCCCAATTTCATTTTGTTCAACTACACCGTGGGCCAATTTTGTCAATTTACCCCACTTTTATCAAAACCCCCAATTTGACCCATTTTAACCCTAAGTGAACCCAATGTCAAACCAAACCTACCCAATTGACCCAAATTCTGGTCCAATTCAATTCTAGACTTCAATTCAACATTCCTAACACCAATCTAGACCAAATCCAAGTCCAATTTGATTGACATTTGGATCCAATTTCACTTTTGGCCTTAAAGCCCAATTTGGACCCATAACCCAAACCTAACCCAAACTCACCCAATTCAACTCCAATTAACCCCAAATCATTTCTAAACCTTCCTTAACATTCCCACAAGCAAAACCTTTACATGATTTGCCCAAAATTTAGACCCAAACCCCACTCAAATTCAACCCAAAATCAAAAAGTCCAATTTTGACCTAAACCCAAACCTAACCCAAATAAGCCCAAACCCCATAATCAAAATCTAACCAAAGCCAAAACCTCTTTGAAACACTCCCATAAACATTTCCCAACATTTATTTTACATCAATTTCAACCCTAGCCCAACATTGGCCCAAGTTAGCCTAATTTGACTTATATCGGCCCATTCACCAAAGAAGCCCAAATTCAACCCAATTCAAACCCAAATCATTCCAAACTCATTTCAAATCACTCATGACACATCCATGAGCTAAACCCAACATTTGTTTGGCCCAATCCTTCACAAAATTCCCATCCATAAATCTATTTTTAAACCAAAAGCCCACTTACATGAAACCTTCCTAAAAGCCCAAATTTCATGCTAAAGCCCATATGACAAATTCTTCTCATCATAACCTTAATAAAAATCAATCCCTAAATTTCAAAAACTCATCATGAAGCCATTCAAAATTAAGCCCCATACAAATTCCCATAAAAATACCAAAATTTTCTTAAATCCATTTCCATGAAATTGACTTAACTTTTCCCAAGCCAAAGATGAGCCATGAAGTCATGCATGAGCCACATGGAAGCCATGAGAGCCTCTATACATGTCACCATGCCATTTTGGGCAAAAGGAGGAGACTCTTTCCTTAATTCCTAAAGGTGATTAACCACTCCCATGATTCCACTAAACCTTGCTTAAGCTTAATTGTACTTGGATGGTGACCCTTCCCCACTCGATTAAGCCGACCTAAATCACTTTCTCTTCGACCTAAACCAAGCCTTGGGTGGTGCACCTAGCCCAAATGGATGGGTTGACCAATTTGAGCCAAAATGAGCCCTCTCCCATTCCATTCTAATTCAAGCCTTTTACACATGGCATTTGCCAATTGCCTACACTAAACCCCAGCCCTGACCCACCTGAACAAGATGGTGAACAATGCCTGGCCGGCCAGCCACCACAGCCGCCGGAAACCACCAGGCCGAGAGAACCCATGTGAGCCCAACATTGGAATTCTCCCTTGCTGAGCTGCCCCATGCCCAATGGCCACCATGGCTGTTCTTCCCTCGACCTAGCAGGCTGATCCCAACCCTCGGCCATCCCCGTGAGGCTCTCCAGCCACCTCTATTTAAACCCGACCCCCTCACGGCCATGGAAGAGAGTCGCACAAACCTTGCCGAAACTTTGCCAAAATTGTTCCAAACCCTACTCCATACTTAGAGCAGTTGATCCCTAGTGTCAATTTGCCCTAATCCCCACTGACAGAATCCAATTTCTCAACTAAAATTTCACCCAAAACCAGGACACTTTGCCACAGTGAGCCAATCCTCAAATTGACTGGTCCTACACCATCACTGGACCAAGAGGAGAAGTTTCCCACCGAAAGCCCCATCTCCAGGGCCACCCGAGTTGCTCCGGCCTCCAAGCTTTGTGATCGGCCGTGGTCACTTTCATAGCTAGTCAATTCACTGGACCGAGAGACTTCATCTGGAGCTTGCTGGGATCCAATCGAAGGTGACATAACCCTCAGATCGAAGCCACACTTCTCTGAGCAAAGGTATGGCCTCACTCTTCTTCCCGAGCTTCTGAACATTCTCCATTTTTATTGAGTCAATTTCAATGCATGATCACCATATAGATGTGTTCGTCTCTTCAAGACGAATCCATAGAGCACAAGAACACGAAAATCCGTTAAGTATTGAGTGAGATATTAGGGATTTAGTGTGGACGGCTCTCGGGTGAGGACGCTTGGGGACGATGAACGGATGTCGTTCATTTAATACACGCGCGGACGGACGGCCAGGATCGCGCCGGATGAGGAGACGGAAAGATACAGCGGGCCCCCGGAGCGCTGAGTCGGATGACGGCGTCGAATCGGAGAGCGCCACGCGGCGTTTCGGAGCTACCGAGGTTGACGCGGTGCCGCATGGATAAATAGAAAATTAGGGTATTTTCTGATTTATTTAATTCCCTAAACTTCAAAAATCCATAACTTTGTGTAGAAAAATCAGAAAAATAAAAGAAAAATACTCTTCGCTCGGTGAACAGAGGAGAATAATGTGGAAAAGAAATCATTTAATTTCATCAAGTATTTTATTTTTAATGATTTATTTCCCCTCTGCATTGTTTTAATTCTCCATGCATATAGGAAATTCACCATGGCATGAGACCATAGGGCTTTTGAAGCCTTTGAATTTGGGAACATTCCCTGAATTTTCCAAAGTTAGAGGCCATCTCTATGTGAAGTTATTGATTTTTCAAATTCATGTTGCTTTTTTGAGTATTTTAAATCCAATAATTAGCATATTGTGAAATAAATTCTAAGAAATTTTGGTGATGTTTCTCATGACCAGAGGACCCTAGAAAAAATGGGTTTTGAATTAATTCGCTTAGAATAACCCTAATTGGCTTAAACACCCAAAATAGCTCCTTAATTAATTATAGCTAATCATACATCAAATTGACTTGAAATCAATTCTCTACTGACCTTTAGGATCAGAGGAACCCACCATAAAAATTTGAAGTTAATTGGACTTGGTTAGCCCTACTAAATGGGTTGATTAAGCCATTTAATCAATTTGAATTTCAAAAATTCATAACTTTCAAAATACCTTTCAAAAAATCACCAAATTGGTTTTGGAGCCTCTCTGATATCAGGGGAATTTAATAAAATTAAAATTTCAATTTTCTAAAAAAGTTGATTTTTTGTATTATTTTAATATTTTAATAATTAAAAAATAATATAAATCATAAAAAAAATAAAATTCACCAAAATGTCACATTTTGAATTTTGACCACTTGGGAACAAATCCCATATTTTTCTTAGGTCTATTTAATGAGATATTAAATTTTAAAACCCTAAGATAATTTTAAAATTAAAAAAAATGTATTTTTTAGCATTTTCACTAAAATAATTCTAATAAATCAAAGAAAAATTAGAAAATTGTAAAAATTGATTCTCTGATTTCCTTGATATCAGAGAGATTTTTGAAAAATATAAAATTAATTTTTCAACCTTTATTTTATTTTTAAATTAATTAATACTCCAAAACTCAAAATAATTATAATAAAAATAATATAATTTAAAAAATCACCAAAATTGGTCCAAGTGGTCCTCTGGTCATTAGGAATGTCTCATAATTTTCTTAATGACAGAAACTTCCCCTTGGTCATATTATTAAATTTTCCTTGGAAATCTCTATTTTCTACCAAAAATAATTACATAAATAAATTAAATACAGAAAAATCACATTTACTCCTCTCATGTCTTTATTTACATATGAGTGAAGTCACATAAAAATTTCAAGTTCATTTAAGCTCAATTTAGTGAGTTATGAAATTATTAAGCTTGAAGGGCAAAATGGTAATTAAAAAATTTCAACCCTTAATTAAAACTTTAGGTTTAATAAAATTAACAAATAAAATATTTGATCTTAATCTGATTTGGATGATTGAAATTTAAATAATTAAAGGGTAGAAACCTACTAAACAATTTGAAGATAATTAAAATAAACCTTAATTAAATAATTGATTAAATTTGGAAGAATAATAAAATTGGAATTATTAAATAGAGATATTATTAGGAAGAAATTTATTCTTTAATCTAAGAATCCCTAAATTAATCATCTCAATAATATTTAATTCCTAATTAAAATGATAATTCAAATTTAAGTTTTAAATGTTAAAGGACTTAATCGGTAAAATTAAATTAAAAGTTAAATTATTAAACTCTTTTTAAATTTTTAAATTAAATTAAAATTAAAAAATAAAATTAAATTAAAGATTAAATTAAATTAAATCAAACAAATTAAATTAATTTGAATTAAATTAAATTAAATTGAACAAATTAAATTAAATTGAATTAAATTTAATTAAAATTAAATTAAATTAATTAAATAAAATTTTAAAAAAATATAAATAATTAAATTAAATTAAATTAAACTAAATTAAATTAAATTAAATCATATTAAATTAAATTAAATTAAATTAAATTAAAATTAAAATTAAAATTAAAATTAAAATTAAAACTAAACCAAATTAAATTAAATTAAAGTTAAATTAAATTGAATTAAATAACATCACCTTAAGACATGAAGAAATAAATATAAAACGAACTCGAACACTATTCCAAATTTAAATCCGATAACTCGAAATTAAACTAAATCACAAACCATTTGAACACCAATTTGCCCTCGAAAACTTTGGTTACCATAACTCCTAAACAGAACATTAAATGAAATGTTACTTCACTTATAGGATATTCAAATGTCCTAGTTCACTGAGCAAGATAACAAAACTTGAATTCCCGGACGATTAATTCGTTTGTATAATTAAATTCATTTGGACTTAAAACAATTCTAGTAATATTGAAAAGATGTTTAAGATTCTTCTTAAGCACTTCCTCAATATGGTAGGATATTCATAAGAACAATTAAACCTAATTATTCTTTGATGAAGAAAATCGTCCTTAAACCAAAACACAAGAACCTAGACGTCATAGGAAATGACTAGCTATAGGATTAGGAATTTGGTAGAAAACCATAACCCTTCCCTTAGCTTTACCTAGGAACTTGCTTAAATATTCTAATTGTGTTTTAAGTGCAGCTTGGGATGACGGGAAGACCCTCCAGGTACGCTTTTATTGCAAGTTACTTTATTGCAATTTATTTAATAGCATCGCACTTACTTTTCTTGCATGATAAACAACTGTTGCATGAAAACCCACACCTTTAGGATAGTCCCTAAAACTGAAACCAAAACTAAATTAAAAGTCATTGCAAGATAAAATTCACCGCCACAACATTTCAAAATATAAAACAACTCAAAATTTAATCACAAACAGAACAACAAAACTACAATTACAATTAAATTAAAACGTCTTGTTGGATGATAGGGAATACCTCGGATGATGTAACCTACGTGTTGTTAAAGGGATTTCCCACGGTCTAAATGAAAGTGTGGAACTCATTTAGTTGAGTTTAGCAAATTCATCTGGACTAAGTGAATCCGATAAAAATAACGATGCCGGAAGGATGGAACCGTGGGATCTTAACCGGTGTTGTTATAATCAACTTTAAGATTTATTTTAAATAAAACATAAAAACACTTGGAAGTTAAGATTTTCTCTAAACGAAAACACTTTTCTCATCTCCTGATTTATAACTTCTACAACTAAACCTCTGCAACAACAAGGAGCTCGGAGCATGGTGGGCAGCACGGCCATCGTCATCAGCAAAACCTGAGTCTACTTCAGCAAAACTTTCCTAGAATTAAATAACCAACCCATAGGATTTCGAGGTAGTTTGCCTAGTGCAACATAAATCCTCAACTCTTCGTTAGACATTTGCATAATCATGTCATGTAAATTAAGCCCTAACTGGTCTTAGGACTCCGAGGTAGTCGTTTGGTACAACATAAACCCTCACATCTTCGAGGCTATTTGTATGATCATGTCATACGAATATAAGTCCTAATTAATTAAAATTGGCAAGATCAAAACATTAAATAAACATTAGGACTTTTCTAAATCTAAGCCAAACAATAGGATAGTCCGGAAATTACCGAAGTTCGCTTCGAATCTGTAATTTCTCCTACTTTTCTTCCTTTGAATTCTTAAAACAAAATGTTCCAAACTTGATCCATTCCCTACTGAAATTCCAAAATTCAATCCTTTGAAAACTTAAACTTTGAAATTCTTGAGAGCAAAATTATTGATTATTATCGAGAGTTTTCTTAGGTGATTCCCGTCACTTAAGATGTAATTAACTATAGGGGCTTGCCTTTATAGGGAATTTTAAAGAACCCAGGTAATATAAACCCTGTTTAATGCTTTCATATTAAGCAGGGGAATTTGTCGGCTTATAAAATTGGTTCGCAAACCAAACGGATGTCACAAATCTTCTAGTTTATTTAATCGAGCCCCACCATCAAGCAGTGTGTCTATCCTTGAGGATAGATACACAGTTTGTGGTGCGGTGCTCGTTTATATAAACTATTTGGGATGTGAGATTGGTTTGATTTCATATCTTAAAATCTTTAAATTTAAAATTACTTTCAAAATCAAATACTACTTTTCAAATTATTTATTTAAACTAAATTAAAAATTCACCGACAACTTCTGTAGGCGACCACCTTTTCAAAATACAACACAACCTAAAAATATGTCGACAGTTTTCTCTTTTATGTTTTTGATCTTTTCATATATCCAAGTTAATAATTAATCTTCTAGTCTTCATTTACTCATAATCTATCCTATTAAGATGTTAAAACTTTTCGTGAATTATGATTTCTGACTGTGACATAATTGAGTGATTAGGTTAACCATAAAAACATGGTAGAATAGTCATATTCTAGTTATGATTTTGTAACCTATAAAGGGGATCAAAAGAATCCTAGGAAATGCTATAGTGTCTATAAAAACTTAACTTATATAGCTTGATGATGTCTTATCAAGCATGGAGAACCTGAACCTAATTAAACTAAGAGAATCGAAGAAAGTTGAATCAAAATATAAAGAGAAGGCTCACATGCCAATTTAGTTCTAGGTCCAGGATCATTTTCTCTTTCTTTTGTGATGTATAATGCTACTCAACCACACCTGTCAGTTCTTGTATAGTATGTTATTGGTTGTATTTTATATGTTTACTTCAAGTGCACTTTAGAAAATGTTTTTTTCTAAGGTTTTTTTTAATTATTGTACTTGATTATGGCCTAGTTTCTACTCATTAGGCTCTTAAGATATATTAATTTTTTTACCCCATTTAATAACATAAACTAAAATTAAGGGATTTAAACAAATTCAATTCAAATTCAAATATTATAGGAAATAATCAATAAGATTTTGAAAAAACTTGAGAATAATAAAATCGTAAATACTGGAAAATCAAATTCTTTTTTTTTATTTGAAATTTCTCCATTGCACAGAAAGGGCATCTGACCAATTAGATACCATATTTTCTTTTCTATTTATATTATTTTATGCTTGTGGAAGGTTTTTGGATAGTATTTTATAGGTTTCATGGGTTAACAATGCATTGCAGAGCCAAAACATAAAGTAAGAAAGAAGGCTGATCTGACATAATTACGCAACTCTATGGCATAATTACACCACACTTGTTGTTGTTCTGGTATAATTATGCCAAGCCTTGGCATAGTTATGTTGGCCAGTAATGTAATTACACCAAGCACAGGTGTAGCTACATCGTGGCCAACTAGGCTTAAATTGACAAGTTTTTCCATGACAATTTTGGCAAGAGTATATAAAAAAATGCTAAAAGTTAATTAAGACACTTTCAGGACCTTGGAGGCTGGCTCTCTTCTTATTCTTTAAGGAGTTTTGTAAACCCTAGGTTTCGTCCATTGGTTTTCCTTTGGGCAAGATTCCTAGGATTATTTTTTTGTTGAGAGCTTGAAGACATTGCGAGAAGAAATTAAGTGCAATTATATGATGGAGTCACATAGAAAACTACTATTGAATGAAGAGGAACATATTGTATTGCAAAGATCGATTGAATCAGCTGTGAGTATTTTGTACTTCTTCTATTTTTTTCATTTTTTTGCTCGTAATAACAATTTTCATGGTTTCTTTTCTCATGCATCATAGTTACTCTCATTTGTGTACTCATGTTTGTACTCATCTGATTTTCTCATTATTTTATCTGCTGAATTTTTTCCTTAGATGTCTTTACTATGCTTCGATTTTATATGTTGATGTGTTAACTTAATTTGCTTTGAATCTGAGCCAATAGAATATTAAAATCCCTTATGGGGAGTTGTAGTTTACTAAACATCTTAATCTAGTTTGAAGCATCATATGCAGAAAAGTTAAAAAGTTTTAAAATCCAAATTAGAGGAAATTAAACTACTTTTTGTTAAATATTTTTAGAGATGAAAGTTTGTTACTTCTATGACACTGATCGAGTAATTTCTTAATATTTTTTCTTGTAAAATTCTACTTTATTAATGACAACTATGGACAAATTCTCCTTATCCTTTATTTAAGTTACAAGAAGAGTTGAAAACTATATTACAATTAATAATACTTAAACATGCAGTATTTTTGAGGATTCCTCTAATCTTCTATCTAGGTTGCAATTTTCAAAGGTGATATATCTATTTACTATGTCATTGTGTGTTAATCCACTTATTATTTTAGGCAAAGATTAGAAGTCCTAGATCACAAGAGATTTTAATTGAGTTAGAATCAAAGTAAATTAAGACCAGAAAGCTAACAAATTAACATATAAAATCCAAGCATAAAAAAGAAATTTAATGAATGAAATTCATAAAAAAAATATAGAAAATCACATGTTTTACATCATAAGAGTAGGAAAATAAAATTTAACTATGATGCTTGACAAAAGTAAGTATAAAAGTTATTATTGAGGACATAAAAAGGAAAAAAATAAAAGAAGTATATAAAACTCACGCTTGAGTCAATCAGTCCTTATAGTATTTCGTGATCCACTCCATTCAATAAAAACATTTCATAGATCTTTCTTATAAAATTACACTTAATCTCTCCACACAACCTCTCCAAACTCTCAAATAAAAATCCTAGGAATCTTATTCAAAGGAAATATAATAGAAAAAACCCTACGGTTTATAAGTCTTCCTAAAGACAAGAAGTAAATCTACCTCTACTGTCCTAAAAATGCCCTAATTAACTAATAGCATCTCCTTATATAGCTCTTTTCAAAATCTCCATAAAAAAGATTGCCAATTTATTCCTAGTCATGCCACATCATAGTTACGTCCGTGCTTGGAGAGATCATGCCATTGGCCAGTGTAACTACATTAGGTCCTATGTAATTACACCAGACCAAAAACAAGAGTGGTTAATTATGCTACAAAGTACCGTAATTATGTCAGATCAGCCTTCTTGCCCACTTTGAGTTTTGGATATATATAATGCATGATCGACCGCTGCAACCTACAAAAAAGCAGCAAGAAAACCTTCCACAAAAATAAAGTCACCCTAAATAAGGAAGAAAAATATGATATTTAAAATAAATAAATTTTTTAAATTTTAGTCATATCAATAACATATAAATATTATAAAGTTTTGTATTAGTTGAATGCTTATGTACTTGGGTCAGTTAATCTTCACGGTTGAATCGTCAATATGAATGAATTTTCTTAAATTTATCAATAGCCTTACATATTCACTCATACAAGTGATTAAACTCGAAGTTTTAAAGATTAAGTGGGTTAGCTGGATACACTTTTCAGGCAAAGTCATGGGCCTAGGAGTGTTTGGTTGGATTTCACTTCTGAATTGGTGTGAGTCTATAAGTCCTACTCTAACATTATTAGAACATATTTGGGAGTCTACTGGGATAGTAGTTTTCACTTTAATTTTAGGTTTCGAGAGGAGCCCGATTTCTCCTTACAATGATATAAGTCATCACCTCTGTGTATTTTTATGATCTTCTTTAATTGGAATATAAGTTTTCAATTTATATTAAAATAAAAATTTTAAATCAAATTATCCACAATTTGCAAAACGTAAAGCCTAATCATAGATAGTCTAAAGTACTATTGAACATCTTTTTTTGTGGTACCACCAACTCATGTTCATTTTTCTTCCAATAATAAATAATTCAAAATTGATCCTAGCCCAACTAAAATTCCAAAAGAGCTATCTTGAAATCAAAATTTTGAAATTTATAGAAACATAAGAGACACTTTTTAATTGAGATTTTTCATAGAATGTGGTATATTCAAGTATTAATGTATAATAAGGACGTACTCTCATAGGGAACACGTACTCAAGAATAAAATTAATCATATCCTACCAAAATGGGGCATGGATAAAATTTTTGGCAACATAGATTTAAAATATGAAATCTTTATTTTGTGATTAGATTCATTGATATGTATTGTCTTTTATCTTTCAAGATGATATAATATTTTTGATGTCAAACTTGATCACAAAAATAAGAAGTTATTGCTCTTCTGTTGTCCACATTCTTCAACAAGCAATGCTAACTTGACTCAAAACCATATGCCTGAGCATACTTAATCAAGCTTTTACTTAAGCTCATAACCTTACTCATGGGGCCACAATCAATAATCACCTTAAGTAAATCTAAATCCTTTAAAGCCTATCTAATTAAAACTTGAATCAAATTCATAAGAATTGCCAAATTAGGAAGAATTAGTTTAGCTCTAACAAACCTCTTAGTTATCCATTTATAAAGAAATGCCTCCAAGCACTAGGCATACTCTCAAATGCATATCCTTAACCATCCTAAGCTAAGATTTACCTGATTTGCACTATCTTTTTTATAAACATCTAAAGCTTGACCTATAAAAAGTTGGTCAACCAAAGTTTCTAGGGTCATCCTTTTGATCTCAAATAATTCACTTGCCCTTAAGAAAGCATTTCAATCAATCCCTAAGCAAAATTCTTACTTCAAAATAATAATTAAAAAATATTACTGAACTTTATTGAAACTAAGGCCAATTTGACTCTTAACATGAAACCATCATTAAGTATTAACGATTGAAGGAGAATCAACATGGTGGTCAAACAAACATAATGGAGCATTTAATCATGTGACAATTCCTGAAGTAATTTATTTATTTATTTTTTTTTATTTTTATTTTGCGCTTGATACCTTGCTATAGAAACTATAACCCTAAATTACTCTAGCTATTTATATGGTTTGCATCATTTGTTTTTTTTTTCTTTTGAGCTAGAGATGTATAAATTCATCACTAGAACTCATATATCTCAGGATTTTTTTGAGTGAGTGTAATTTTAGTTTATGGTTAAATAAAGGAACCAAATTAACACCATTAATTTTATTTAATATGAACAAAGGATGCTGAATTCATCATACACAATTATTCATCCTAATAGGCTAATCATGGGGCTCATCTTGACCATCCATCATTTGATCGACCATTATTTCCCTGTTATGATTGTTGAGCCATTCTCAACAATAAAAAAATTTCCTTGTGCCAGAAAAAAAAAAAAGAAGAAAAACTTACTCGTGGAATTTTGAATTTAATTAAATTGTTAATTAAATTTAAATGAATCATTAATATAATAAAAATAAATAAATCACATAAATATGTAAAGTAAGTTAAAATGAATCCAAGGTAATCCTTACTGTTGGACTAGTTTTCTATAAAACATGAATTTATTTGGCTTCAAATAAATAAAAACATATCATTTTCTTACATTAAAAATTAGTGTCAACATTTTAAGATCAAATCATATTTATATCAATTATATTCTTCCACATTCAGTCTTCCTTACAAAACTAATTACTTTTTGCCCCAATTGCAAAAATTCTAAGACAATAGCATTATTTTTTTTTATTTTTTTTTTTTTTTGCTCTTTTCGTACATGACCATCTTACTATTTGTATAGTGTTGAATATTGAATCACGAATTTCACTCATACCACGGCATCTACCATGTTAGTTGAAAAACCAATAATACCAATATTTGACTTTATAAGTGTGAAATACACATTTCAATGCATAGGTAATGTGGTATGTATAAAAAATTGAAGTTTAGTAGGTGCTACATATGTAATTAAGTAGTCATTGAGTGGAATGTATATAAACCTTCCAAAAGATTTATATTAATTCAAACAATGATACATGCTAATATAACTAACTTATCACGTTTTAGCTACTTTATATTCTACTCCTACATTTTTTTTTGTTCATGATTATTTGCTATTCTTGCTTGAATACATGCACGTATATGCTTGCATTAACGCAAGAATTCAGTGAAGCGTAATCCTTTCTAATTCTTCCCCCTTCTAACATGATGAGGAAGGACAAAACCAGCAAGTGTGCAGGTCTTCACATTGGAATGAGCAGCGAAGAACAGTCCAGCAAAAGAGTAATCAAGAGAAATATGACGGTTCATCCTTTATACAAAGCAGTAAAATTGGATATGACAACGTACATTTTGTGACATAGATCAAGAATCTGAGCAATGGTTCACCTCCCAAAACTTGGAACCAACTTGGGAACAAGATGATGATGAAAGAGGAATATAACAGTCTGAGAAGTCCCTGACAGACACCGAGCCCATATCACCGCCGCTGGTCACTAACCTGTAACGATCCACTGCCATGGCACTAAATCCTACAGACTGTTTAGTTGTATTTTCAGATGAGAACTCGCTAAAGAGGTCCAGTGCATTCGCCAGGTTGCCTGTGTCAGTTTCCCAAACATTTACACACCAATCAGATGGACCTGCAGCGACTATTTTGTACGAGTCCATATGCAGGTACTTAACTGGACCAGCGTGTTCTCCTAACTCTGCGATAGGTGCAGGCTTCGTTTGACTTTTCCTGATATCCCACAGCATAGCCCTGGATCACAAATGACAACGGTATATAGCATCAGATCATCTGCAGTAGTGTTCAAAAACTGGGTGTTTCAGTGTGATAGAAAAAACATGTATCCATACTTATCTTCTCCACCAGTGCAAAGTAACCATTTTGAGGGTAGCATCTCAAAGGAATATGTCTTTGGGGAATGGACAGCAATAGTTGCGACGCTCTTCATGGTTCTTAAATCAATTGCTGTTACTGTCATGCCGCTAGCAATATAGCACAGTGAATCATAACACTTCATACCAACAGGAGGGCCAGAAACAGAAGCCATCCCTACACAGGAAGAGGAACCCGTAGATGACGATGCCATTGTGTCCCAGACCCTAACCTATAAATATCAAAAATTAAGTAAAAAACAATCTTATGCAACTAACCGATAATAGATTCTTAAGTGCATTGCTGATGAACAAATTTTAAAAACATTTAAACACAGAACAAATCAAATAAACAGGAGATAAGTCGCTCAAAAGGATCAATTAAAGCATCATAAATTCAAGTGGAAAGAACTTAAACCAAGTAAAACTAAACGCACGTCTCAGAATATACGGTTGTAACATCCCAACTTCAATAACATTGTCTAATGAATGCGAGATGTGATCGCCAGGACAAAAAGGCCTCGACAACGAGTGGCCTTAGTAGTACTTTTTGGACTAAAGGGAACAAAAACCAACTAAATCTCATATCTAAGAAAAAAAAGAGAGAAAAATATTTGCCTATAATAAAGTCTTTAAGCCAAAAAATTGAAGCATTTGTTTGAGTTGACAATTGGAGTTTTATTGGAATACTTCAAAGTTGAGTGTGTTTGCGCTAGCAAACTCCTATCAAGGATGCCTATGGGCTCTGGAAATTCAACCACTGACCTCCCTTAAGAAGAAAAGAGTGATATGAGTGACAATGTTTATGCTGAAGTTTCAGGTCAAATTTTTAGGAGATATGAGATAGTAGATAAAACACCACCCAAAGATTTAGCTCGCATTTTGTGAGAACATTTTTGATATAGGATTCGATGTTTCCCATATGGTTATCACCTCTCCCAATAACAAAAGAGCGGTTTTCATTAAAGCTAGTCATTAATTTTGAATATTTCGCTTATGGTAAGAACACACACAAGTTTAGATTGGTCGATATATCACCTTGAGTTTAAAGCAGATAGTGGGAAAATGTTGATGAGCACAATCGAGATCCCATGATTCTATCACCCCAGGTCATCGTTATCCCTGATCTATTTAGTTAGAGAAGATGGTTGACCTAACATAATTGAAAGATCATTGTCAGCTACCATGAGTTGTGTCATCCAAAAAATGTTTGTAAATCTAGGATGAATGTTTGTCTAAGAGAATAAATTTAAATCGACCTTAGCCAGAGGCGGAACCAACAACTTTTTTTAAGGAGAACAAAATACTCCTTAGACCCAATGTTGGAGAGGCTAGGACTACGAAGAGCAAAACAATACTTTAGGAGGGGCAAAACTAACATTTAAGGAGGGTAAAAGACCAAAGTGCCCTCCCATATAAGAAAAAAAATCTGAAATTGAGAGGGGAAAATTGCCACTAGATCCTACCTGGGTCAGCCCATGACCTTAGCTAGAAAAAGAATTTGAGTCAATCAAATGCATTATTATGGTTCACAACTCAAACGGTAGAATGTTTTTGGGGAACATACTGGCTACAACAGTAATCATAATTTAATGATATCATTTGGTGGTAACCCAGAGATCAGAAGCCTCTAGTCATAACCGTTACTTTTGTGAAGTCACTTGACCAAACCACAATAATAGACGGCTTGGGTCACAGTCCTTATAAGCATAAGATTGCTTTGAATATGAATATAGTGAGACACTCGAAGTGATTTATTTTTTGTGAACTGAAGTTAATCAAAAATCAACTTCAACAAACTATAACAGAGTATGGATGTAATTTGCTTAAATTTTTAAGTGATTAAATTTAACTTGGATGTTTTAGTTTGCTACTTCAAACTTTTGATTTGAAAAACTTGATTTAAAAATTGAAACTCCAGTTAAGAATTTTAATCAACACGACTATCATCGAAGATTTAAATATTTCAAATACTCATGTTTGCAGTTCATTTGTAATTTAATACTTGAATATATCTAAAATATTAATCACGTCAACTTTAATCCTGACATTAAGCAGAATCGTAGTAGGTGATTTAGACTTGCAAATTTTATATTTGTTATTTCGACATTATTATATGTACTGGAGTCGTCAGCTTCGATTCTTAAAAGGAAATCCAACTATAGTTGAGTTAGAATTTTGACTTTGATCTATAGATAGTGTCTTGTTTGAGTATGTGCTTAACTTGATTGTTTTAAATATGATTTCAAAACATGAGTTATCAATTTAAAAATAAACATAAACTTTTAATGGTGTATTGCACATAATTCAAAGAATAAGCTAATCTAACCTTAACTCGAGCAACGTTCTTAAAATGTTTATTAAAACATTTTATCAATATGATCAGAGCACATGCAAATAAATTAAACTTGATTTTAAGTTAGTCTGTGCAACATTCTCAACCTATTTGTTAAAACATGTAACACTTTAGTCAAGCACATGTAAGTTTATGATTTTGAAGTTGTGAGTATAATTTATTGCATTCATACTATGCATTTTATATGAATCTTGACACATATATGATCATAATACTTTGTCTTTCAAAATATAACATAATGTTTGATACATTTACAAATATAATTACACATTTCAAAAATATTAGCACATATTTTAAGATAAATGTATTGGAGCTAGAATATATTTTTAAATGTAAATGCAATCTTAAAATAATTGAGATTTATTGATCGTGCCTATTTCTTATTAAAATGTATGTATATAACATGAAATCACTCACACAACAACTTGAAAAAGATTATAGTGCACTTGTAAAAATCTCAAGGTGTTGAATCTATGTTGAACACTACTTTAATGCGCATGAAAACGACATCAACAACAACAATCCTTTATCCCAATAAGTGGGGTCGGTAAATGAATCCTAGTTCTCCACTATGTCCTATTTAGAGTTATACTTTTATTTAAATCTAATTTATTAGGATCAATTTTTCTAATAGATTAAGATCAACTTTTATACAATATGCCCCAATTTTTTTTAGGTCTACCTTTGCCTTTCATGACATAAGTCGAAACTAAAACATCTACTCTCATAACCGGATCATCAGATGGTTGACGTTTAATGTAACCAAACCATCTAAGATGACTCTCTCTAATCTTGTCTACCATTGGAGCTACACCAACCTTCTCACGGATATATTCATTTTGCATTTTATCTCTAAGTGCCAAGCCACTCATCCACCTAAGAATTCTCATCTCAGGAACACTTAACTTTGTTTTATGCTTCTCTTTTAAAGGCCAACATTCCGCACCATAGAGCATTGCAGGTCTCACCAACATCTTATAAAATTTTCCTTTAAGTCAGTACTTTTCTATCACACAATAGAACCAATGCATCCCTCCACTTCAACCAACCAACATGAATTCTACTAATAACATCCCCATCTATATGCCCATCACTCTGAACAATAGATTCGAGATATCTAAAACGTTCACACCTTTTAATAATTTGATCACCTATAATTATAACTCTGTCACTGGAGCTACTACTTCTAAAATTACATTCCATCCATTTAAATCTACTCAAACGAAGGCCTTTAAACTTCAATGTAGACCGCAATAATTCAAGTTTTCCTTAAACTCTTTCTCTAGGCTTATCCAAAAGAAGGATATCATCAGTGAAAAGCATACACCATGGTATCCTCTTGTAAATGTCCAGTAAAAGAATCCATAACAAAAGCAAAAAGATATGGGCTTAAAGCCAATCCCTGATGTAATCCAATTGAAATAGGAAAATACTTGGTCATTTCTCCTTTTATTCGCACACAAGTAACAGCTATCATACATATCTTTACTGAATTGGATATAAGTTATATCAACACCTTTCTTCTCTAGAACTCTCCAAAATACTTCTCTTGGAACATTTTTGCAAGCTTTTTTTAAATCAATAAAAATTATTTGTAGATCCTCCTTATTCTCTCTGTGCTTCTCCATCAAACCTCTCAATAATGTATAGCTTCTATAGTAGATCCGCCCGGCATAAATCCAAACTGATTATGAGAAATCTTTATAACATGTTTTAATCTATGATTCAATTATCCTCTCTCATAATTTTAAAGTATGACATATCAAATTAATTCTTTTATAATTTGCACACCCTTTTGCATCTCCTTTATTCTTAAAAATGGGACCAAAATACTCTCCCTCTGCTCCTCAGGCATATTTTTAGTTTTTACGAAAAAATTCCCAAATCTCTTAAATATTCTAACACTTCAATTGAGACATCATCAGGTTATACTAATTTTCCACATTTGATTTTCTTTGAAGTCTCATCAACATCTTTTTTATTAATGCGGTGGTAAAAGTAAAATATTTTATTTTTATTAACGATATTAAAATCACAAAGGTTGATGTTTTTATAGAAACTACATTGAAAATTTTATCAAAATAGCTCACCCACTTATGTTGAATATCTTCTTATAAGAAAAACAATTTAATACACTTTACTTAAATTAAATATTTACCTTTCTTATCTCTTTATTTGGCTAGTTTATAGATATATCTTTTCACACTCTTTAGTATTTAATCTATAAAAAAGATCACTAAAAGTTTTTTAACGTGACAAATTATTCTCTTACTCCCTACGCGCCACCTAATATTTTTCCCGTTCTCTAACCTTTTACATTTAAACCAATTTTTATAACACAATTTCTTACATTTTATCTTTTCTTGCACATTATTACTCTACCACAAACATTTTTTATTTATAAAAATTTTTCTTTTTAATTCTTCAAGTACATCTTTCGCCACTTGTTTAATATTGTTTGTTACTTTATCCCAAATAAAATCAGTTTTTCATTAAATCACATCTTGAAATCTTGAAGTTTACTCGTACAAATATTCTTATTTGCCTTTTAGGTACCCCCATATAATTCTATGATAATATTTCAATGTATTATTTATCTTACAACTCTTATCTTAATTTTGAACAAATAATTGATATTGAGTAGTTAAAATTTTACTTAGAATGACTTTACAATCTTTACATTCTCAAAGATCTTGTTTTTTACAAGAAAATAATCAATTTGTATTTTATTAGAACCATTCTTATAAGTAATAATATGGTCATCTATTTACTTAAATAAAGTATTAACAATAACAAAATCATATGCTAAAGCAAAACTTAATATAGTCCTACATTCTTCATTAATCACTCCAAAATCGTAGCCATCATGAATATTTCTAAAATCTTCTATCACTCTACCAACAAGTCCATGTAAATCATCTCCAAAAGAAATTCTTTCTTCAAGAGATATCATTTGTATTAATTCTTCTAGGTCATTCTAGATTTTTCTTTTGAACCTATTATGAGCATAAACACTTATAACATTAAAATCATAATATCAACAACAATCTTTTGTGCTATAATTATATCTCTCATTCTATTAATTTTTACAATATTATCATTAAACACATATCTAAAAATATACCTACACCATTTCTAGTGCGACTCCTACTTAAATGCCAAAATTTAAAACCTATGATATCAATCTCCTTCACCTTTTTTCCAAACATTTAGTTTTTTTGAGTACATAAGATCTTTATTTTACTATGAACTATAATATTTACTAATTCCATTATTTTACCCGTGAAAGTAACTATATTCAAAGATCCTACCCTAATTATTATTTCAAAATCCTATCCTAAACTCTTATTCCAAGATCCCATCCTAAGAAGAATTTCATGTGCATTAATGAATGTGGTCTTCTTGGCATCATCCTAGTCACCTACTTGATGATATGATTAAAATGCATCCAAAAAAACTCATAATAGTGTATATGATAGTAGAGTAGACCATCATGTTTGTATGCAACATTGTATATCTATCTTTTGGTCAATTTGTGTTCAAATTGAATACATCCATCATTGTTTATTCAGTTTACATACTATCAAGACATTGTAGACCCACTATGAATACAAGAATTCTCTTATAAAACTTGCTTCCATCAACTTTCCAACCATTTTACATATGATTTTGGCTAGATTCGTAGCCATAAATAGATTATTTGCTTGATTGATCCCCCCCCTACAACCCCAATCAATAGTCACTCTGTGGAGAGTAACATGGAGGTCAAGTTCGGGTATTTTCATGGCTAGCCAAGCAGAAAATGCCCATATGTCCTTCATATTTTTTTTAGCTTATTTTTGTATTCAGTCGAAGGACAAAGTAATCTAAAAGGCATCGCAACTTCCCTCCTAAGAAGAAATTCTTTTATATTCTCGAAGATCTCAAAGCTTGAGCCCTCATGAACCTCAAAGTTGAGCACCTCCTCCTAGAAACTACTTACAACTTGAATATAGCAAAGGCTGAGATTGTCTCAAGTCACTCTCCTGATGATGACCACTTGTCCCTCTATTAAGAATTTCATAGCAACATGGTATATTAAGATGACTGTGTGAAAAGTATTAAGCAATCAGTCAAAAAAATAGAAAAAGTTGTGAGTTGTCAGGGCATCAACTATAATAAAATTGGTCATCGTAGTATATTGTCAGTCTTCCTCGCCCAAGGAAATCAGTAGAATTAAAATTTCTTCAATTTTTATTTTTTCATCTGAGGAACTGGAGGGGACTATATTTTGTATCAGTTTGGTTCCTTAAACACTCAATTTTGCAAATTAGCATTTCAAAAAAACATTAACCGAGCTCCCTGTATTGATTAAACTATACCAACAAGTTGGTAGTTTGTTATCAGCACTGTGGCTATGATCATGTTCATATAAGAGCTCTTAATATATTTTTGGTATGAAAAAAGATAACAAGAATGAGCTCTACAACGGATGCCTACATCACAATGGTTAAGTTTACCTCCCTGCGAACCATAACTATTTGAGGCTAGCTCTTCAATGTACTTTCTTTAGTGGTTAAAACTCCAATAATGTGAATAGCTCATGCCAGAATGTCCAGACTAAACTAGTTTATGTTAAAATCTAAAAAATATAGTAAAGAAACTCCAAAAACATGAAACTCACCAAGACACTTCTAGATATGTTTAATTAATATTTTTTAGAGTTTCAAGATAAAATTATTACTAATTATCCACACTAAATTCGTAAGGTTAGAGGATTTTCTAATTTTGGCGTTTTTGTGTTGGCAGACACTTTTGGGCTTCGAACTCATATTACACTTGCTAACCTAGTCCACTCAGACATTTATTCTCTCCTAGCCCTCTTAGGATGGGGATCAAATAATAATTGTCCTGGTTTCAGTGGGCATACCCCAAGCCACAACAACTTAGCCCAAACAAAGTAATTGCACTACAATTGCATGCAATATGATTGATCCAAATCCACTAAATGTATTAGCATCTCATGATCATCCTATTGTTAGGGATATGGGTGACTCAAATTGACATTCTTATGACATGATGTTAGTATTTCTAGTACAGAAGAACGAGTAGATCAAATCTTTTAAATCTTCAGGAGAAATGGAAATAAATTATATATATATCTATATATATATATAAATATATATATATATATATATATATATATATATATATATATATATATATATATATATATATATATATTTCTCGCAACTCTCCAAGGTTTATGAAACTTAAAGCAAAATGCTAGGAATGCTAACTCGTTGGGTTTTATAGATACCTTTAATGATGTATTTTAAATATTTTTTTATTTTTCACTAACAAGTATTTGCAGTTGCATACTTGTACTCATTTCAGTGACTTATTATAAACTTTTTAATTTTAAGAAATTATATATTTGGAATCTTCAAAGAACGGGTAAAAAGGTAATGAATCACATTTTTAACAAATGCTGTAGTCAGCATAGCATAGACACTCACCCGTGAATCATTTGCTAAGCTCACCAAAAGAGAAGCCTTGTGTCTGCATGAAATTAGAAAAGGGTAAGTTTTCCAATTGTATAATATAAGAAAGAATTTATGCAAAAAGTACAACTAAAGAGAATTTTCTTTCTTTCTTTTTTTCTTTTTTTTTTCTTTTTTTTATTTTGCTTTTTCACATTTGGCAACAAAAATTATCGGTGCAAGTCTTCATCATATTAAAGTAGTTCAAGATACTTGGATTCGGCATGTTTCACATTTAAAAAAATCAAATTTAATTTTCATTTTTAACAAAACATTGATTAATTACCTTTCTCATGTATTCTTCTAATCACAACATTATGACATATTCTTCAATAATAATCAACAATAAAAAACCAAGAAAATTGTTCTTGTGATATTGTTGTGCTATGAAAAAAAGGGTTGGGTTAATCACCCTTACCTCTAGTAACTATGTCGGATATCTCACAAGTTTTTTAAAACCGTTGGTGTCACTCATGTTGTTATAAATGACATTATATGTTAACTATAATCAACTAATTGAGAGCTTAAAAATGAAACTTAAGTAATTTCAAAAAAGAAAAACAGAGGGGCACATGTAATATTGATTATCGATTGGAGAGAGGAGTAAAAAGATATACGGATAAAATTAGCATGCCCTAAATTAGCACTCTAGACATTCATTATGTCAATGGCATCTTGATGCGCATGCTCAAGGGGCTAGAGCGGTATTTTTGTAGCGGTGCGGTGGGGAAACGCCGAATGATTTGTTTGATTGTTGCGGTGAGGCCGCATTTTGTGATAAGCCTGCTGCCCTAAATTGGCACACTGTAGGCATTCATTAGGTCAATGACTTCTTGATGCACATGCTTAAAGGGCCGTTTTGCGAGGAGTTTTTGCCGCGGTGGGTTGGGGAAAGGCTGAATGTTTTGTTTGGTTGTTCCGGTGAGGCTGCGTTTAGGGATAAGACCGCTGCCCACATTCCTTCACGATCATTTTTTACTCCCCCCCCCCCCCCTCCTTATGTGGCTTGATCCTCGCTCGCCTTCACTCTCCTGACTCACTCTCCCCTCTGTGGCTCCGTTGGCTAGAGTTTTGTCTTGTTCCTTTGGTTCCAGTGGTTGTTGCGATGAGCTTACCTTTCTTCTTCCTCTCCCCTCTGTTCTTCGGATTTCCTCTCTGTGGCTTCGGTGGCTAGGGTTGCTACGGTTTAATTCCTTTGGTTCTGGTGGTTGTTGCAGTGAGCTTGCCTTTCCCTCTCCCCTCTATTCTTCGGCTCTGTTTGGATCCTTTGCTCTCCGTCGCCCCAAAGAATTCTTGACCATTACATATTCGAGCATTTTGATTTTGCAAATATTTTTAATTTTTTGTGCTTGGTAATTGTTTGGGCTGTCTGTGCTCTATTCTCGGTTGATGGTTTACAGGTAGAGGTGCAGAGATGTTGGAGTTTGTAATTTTCTTGGTGCCCTGTGCTCTATTCGGTTCATGGATTTGGGTTATCCGTGCTCAATTCGGTTGATGGTCGTGTTGTGATGTTAGATTTTACGATTTTATTGGCCTCTATGTGCTCTATTCGGTTTCATGAAACTTGGCTTCTCTGTGCTCTATTTGGTTGATGGATTTGGGTGGTTCTGCAGCGATGTTGGTTGTTGTCGGAAATAAGATGGTGGCGGTGATTGCATGTAGAAATTATTTGAAATAATTCGGGATTTGTGGTAATGCTCTGGTTAGTGGTGGTGATGATTTTGGGGTATTATTTTGGATTATATTAGTGTGCTATTGTCACACCCCAACTAGCTCCCCTAGTAGGGTCACTCGTGATGCGATAGTGGCTGGCAATTTGGTCAAAACAACTCTCACCAGCACTCATACTAACTATTATAATCAAGATCTTGTGGGTGATGAATTAGACTAACTACATCACTGCAACATACATGATACATTGCATTTCATATACACATATCCAAAACATAAAAATTATACATAGCTGCTAAATCCAATATAATAAATGAAAAAATACGTACCCAAAACATATGTACAAAGCTCCCAAAATTCTTGTGCAAAAGTTGTATAAAGACACCTAACTACTTGACCTGGTGCTCATTGCCAAAATACATATCCAAAACATATGTACAAAGCTCCCAACTTGTGTGCTTCAATGAGTGTTCTCTTTCTCCCCGATCCTGGCATGAGCTCTATCAATAAGGTGTGGTAATCATCTAATAACGGTGTCGGTTCTCCACCTTCAAAGTAATGGTCTATATGTCTATTACCAATAAGGTTGTAACTATAGCTGCACCATATCATTAATAGATGGCTTTAGACTTCCAAATTACCACATCACTATGTACTCATTTGGTTCAACCAACTCACGTTTCAATACGAGTTGATCAAATTCAACTGTGTACTTCTTCACATGAGAATCTCTCTAGTGCATGTTGTGAAATTTTATGAGCATGCCATATCAATAATGCAAAAAAATATATTTGTGATACATCTCCATTTTAATCTTTAGACTATATGACGATCCTACCCTTTCTTTCCTATTGTCAAAAACACTTCAGGATCTGTCACCATAATAAAGCACGCTTTCTAAACTTGATGGCTATAAATTTAATTCTGTTATCCTAGGGATAGGCTTTATACTTCAATTTTCATTTCACTATTTAGAACCACTTAATGAATTCATTAAGATCTAAACATTCGTCAAATCTGAAAAGTCAATTTTCACTACAAAATCTTAGTCTCTCATAATAGTACATGTAAAATCATCAGAATTTTGTTCTTCATTACCGAAAAACTTTTCGATGGAAGATATTCACTTTTTTTCTCTTGATCAAGTGAGTCATAAATGTGGTTGTGGGTGACCTCTCTGGATTGTCTCCTCCAACCTCCAAAGGCGACATGCCTTTATTGCAGTTGGAGGCATCCTTTTGCATGTCTCCAATCTTAAGCTTCTAGGCATCACATTGCATGTTTTATAGTCACCTAATAAAACATAACCCTAATTAGAAATTAAAAAAAAATAAGGATCCACAAGAGCCATGGAAAAAAGGTAAGAAATCTCGTTGAAGTTTGCTTCCTGATTGAGAGTCGGTCAATTAAATTTTTGCAATCGCAGGATTCAGATCCCTCTACCATGTACACTAGGACGTGATTTTATGTTTTATATTTCGCATCTGCATTTGCTTCCGCATCCCCATCCACATCGCGTTGCATCTCGCGTTCATATCCATATCCCCAATCAATGTATTACTAAAAGGGTTAGAAAAATTTTTCATGGAAGGATTAGGACATAAAAAAGGTAGGACCTAAATAGTATCTCCAGAAATTTTGCAAAAAGAATTGATAGTAGATTAGAGATAAAACCTTCATAAGCACTTAATCATAATGAATGGAGGCTAAAAGTTCATAAAGTTAGACTAAGTTAATGGGATGATGATGATAATTATCATGATGATGATGATGATGATAACGAGCAAAGAAAAAAAATTATGAAAATCTGGTAAAAAGAAAGATAATTTTAGAACCCAGTCAATCCTCTCACTTGATCATAATTATTTTTTTTCTTAAAAGAGAACAAAAAAAATGACTTTCATAGAGATTTATAAAATCAAACACTTAAAACAAAGGCGTCATATAAAAAGAATCTTCACTTGATCAAAGACATGCATCAAGCAGATAGTGCAAATTTCGCCAGTGAATCAAAATTCAACATTAATCATACATCTCTAACCATTAGGAGCCACTACAAATATAATGGGTTCCTTAATGACTAACTCAAAATAAAAAAAAAATTAATGTAATTATGATAACTGTACAGACTATTCTTAGCTATGTATTGACAATGAGAACAACGATAAGTGAAGCGAAATCTAAGCTTTACAGCATAAACATGAAATATAACCAGCAGGTAAATAAGGTATGGTAATAACAAAAACCTAAGCATCAGCAGTCCAATAATAAGAACACATTCATCCACCTGTCAAGTACTGGTAGATTATAAGCTTTCACATGCATCATAAAATTATAGAAAAATATGTGGTAATATAATCCCTAGTTACACAAAGTATTCTCACTGACAACAGAACAACTTCTCAAGGATTATTATAATCCTATTGCCTAGTAGAGCAAGATACCATAACATGTTTGCAAACCATGGACGAGAACTATTGCCATATATGTATACGCTTGAGAATTACAAAGAAAGTATTAATGTTAGGCCTTCCGGTAACATATCCTAATGAAGATAAAATACAAAAGTACTATGCTTGTTAGATGCACGGAATCCATTTTACCTCAAATAGTAAGGTATTATTTCTTTAGCAAGAATAGAATATAAGAGCTTTGAAATTAAGAGAAAAATATGATACCTAGCCACGGCGAGAAATGAAATGGATTTCTCATGACCGTGATATGTTACGGTTGGATGACCATGCATTCTTCCTGAACCAACAGACCAAAGGCGAACAGTACTATCTTCCCCTCCACTGACAAGAAACTTTGATCCACAATCACCAAGCAAGGTATCAGCGAGAACAGTGACTGGGCCACTATGACCTTTAAAAGAACGTTGGTGACTACCCTACATTTAGAAGAATCAATTAAATAATAAGTGAGGCAACAGAACTTAAGATCAACGATATTGTTGATCAAAAGAAATATGAAAGAAACTTACAAAACAGGCAAAACATTGATCATTTAGAATAAAAGGAAAACTATTTTACTACTTTCAAAATAAGAAAAAAAAATTTCATACCCAAGTCTCTTCCCATCTCTAGTTCATACCTCCTCCACATTGCCATACACACAACTCGTCATTGCTTTCTCCACTCGAGCAGCACTCTCTCATTATCATGCAACCACTCGCTCCATTCCCACCATTCCTACTTTAATCATAAAACCCTCAAAGATAGAGAAGTAAAGAAGTCATGACTACAACTCGCTGTAGAATGTGTCAGCAAGACTAACGATGAGCAAAGGAGTTGTAATAGGAATTCAACAGAAAGGCATTGAATGCTCTCTTAAGGGTCGACTGAGGTGTGACAAAGGTGGACAATTTGGTTAGACTAAATTCCAACCATTACTTCTCCTGAATTACAAAATCAGGACACCGTTAGTGATGAACTAATCTAACTAAATCGCTACAAACATACTTGATATATTTCATTTCATGATTCATTCATATTCACTTATTGTTGGAAGCATAGAAATTGTATCATCAAAACATATAAAATCTATACAGAGCTATTAAAAACACGCTCCCAAAACTATAAAATACAAAAGTTGTGAGTCACACCAGGTTACTTGCCTTAGTGCTCGTTACCTCTTCTAGAAAGTCAACAACATAAAGTGAGAAACAACAAACTCAACGAAATAATCAATGCTAAAATAAGATTTTATAGATGAAAAAAGTAGCGTACGTACTCGTGTATAATTCATATACATGTCCACAACATATGTCATGACCCGGTTTGGGGCTTAGAATTAACTAAGACGGCAACGGACGTACGGACTAGTGAAAATCAAATCTCTTATGCTCTATTTCTATCACTAACAGTTTAATATTCAAAAATTCATGAAAGAGCCACTACAGAAAACAAGACAGAGCCACTACAGAAAACAATGGAAAGTAAAAAATAGAAATTTGTACCATTATGATTGTTGTTCTCGTCTCTTATAGATATTTGCTCATCTTTTATTCATCTTGTTCAAAAATTTAAAATTAAAAATTATTAAAATAATAAAATGAGTTATTTAAAGATAACTCGGGAGTAATGATACGTCAAAACTACAAGTAACTTTAGAAAAAGAAATCAATATGCGTACTTAGTATTTCATATCTTCATATCAGTATAAAAAATGTTATAATAAACTAATTTTTTATATAATTATAAAAAAACTTTAAATATACTAATTCATGTATCAATGACCTTTTCTAAATGAAAAGACTCAAATCTTCTATATACAATTATTTTAACATTACTTTTACTTTATATTCTTTACGTACACATCTGTCTGTATTAAGGATCATCATCAACAAAACCTAACACATCTTTGGTCAATATTATCCAATCGGCGTGGTAGTTAGCGATCTAAACATCACAATTATCCATGGTGGAAAGACCCTTGCCTGTCCCTGACCAATATTATCTAATTGTCACAGCGGTTAGAAATGTAAATATCATAATTGTCTGTGGAGGTAAGCTTTGCCTACTCGCCCATGCCCGATATTATCCCGTCGGCACAGCAATTAGTGATCTAATCATCACAATTATCTTAGGTGGTAGGAAACCTACGTGCAAGGGTATACTAGTGTTCCTTGCCTGTACTATTACGAAGTGAACTCCTCTAAACATGCACATATAAGCATTCATATATAAGTTATTTCATTTTTCATAACATACATTATTCTGAGACATCATCATGCATCTACTAACGTGCATACTTACACTAATGTGCAATCACTCATAATGCATATCTCTCGTATCATTCATATTTCTTAGGCATATCTTTTATAACATGCATATCTCTTATACATGCATATCTTTCTTATCATGTCTTACACAAGTTCATCATACATATCATAAATCTCATGCATATCTTTCATTCATATTTTGTATATATTTTGTCATGTATATCTTTTATGATAATATGAAAAATTTATTGTAATATAAATCTAACTGAACTAAAGCATACATGTAATCAACATGCATTTTAAAATAAAAAAGATTAATGAAATTTAGAAATGTAATTACTCACCTCAGTTATTAAGCTAGATTTTTAATATTCGATAACTAGTTGGACGTTACGATAATTAATCGATATCGAGGTAAATACTCATATTATTTTGCTATAGTAATGTTTTATTTATTATTTACCAAATGCGTTTATTGTTAGTGTTCTAGTACTGCATACCTATGATTTATGGTTTCATTGAATTTTGTTCATATTGTAAGAATGACTTGTGTGCTCAACTTTTTTTTAAATTATCATTGAATCTTATACAAGAATGTTGACTACTTAACAAATAAGAAAGAAATATTTATTATTAAAAAACAATATTTTTATAGTATGGTTGTACATGTGTGCTTAGCTATAATGGAGTCACCATTTTATCGTACTGGCGGAGGAACGCTAAAGTACCCGTGCAGGTATATGAAAAACGATATTGATATTTAAGTAATGTAAGTGGTACAATTTTTAGACTAAGCTCCTGTGACGGTTGTACAAATATAAATGATATTAATATGATATTAATATAATAAGATTTAATAAATAACATATCAAATATTTATATCGACCTATTAAGAGCTTAACTAACATGCATATTATTTTTTTTCCTCTTGTATTACTATAGTTTAGAAGTGTGAGTATTTACTGCTTTGACTAGTTCACCATTGCCTTAAACTAGTTTTTCAAGTATAATTAAATGATTTAAAAAATGAGTGATACAAAGAAAAATATTTATAGAAGACGCGGACTAGTAACGATGTAAATTTAAATGTACTGCTTCAATTTAATTAGTGACATTTTTATCTATTAAATTGTATATATATATATATATAATTTATTTCTAATTGTCCGACTATCTGTTCCAGTTTTGGTTAATTCATGGCCTCAGGTCTGGTCGTAACATATCCGCTCATACAGTCTGTCTCAAATATGAAATTTGTCTTCCACCCATTTCTTAGCCTCATCCTTATTTGATCACAACCACTGCACAAAATCAATTTTGGAGAGGATCCTGACTCTATGAAATGAATCCAATAAATCACTCAAAAACAACCTTTTGGCATAATCAAATATGCATGATACCAGAGTTATTAACGTAACCCATGACGACGATAAATAAATATCATTACTCACACAATCGAAGTACAAATAAAGTTTAACATGACAATAGAACAAACAAAGAAACAAACAAGAAACAAGACTAGCATAATCCATGGTCGTCCTAGAGGTGGATGTCGGCAGTGAATTAGGGTCGGCACGTGACAGGAAACGACGACACCACGTGGTTGAGCCGTCGGGAGGATAACGGATTTGGGCGGCGACCGTAAGGAGAAGGGCTGCAAGTGGTGGCAGTGTCAGTAGCAACAGCAGGTGCAAGTGGCTACTGGACAGGACAGGACAGCCAGCGGCGGCGGCACAGACAAGTACAAGGAGGGCGATCCTGGGCTAGAAGATACAGTCGGAGGGGAAGGGACAACCTACTAGAGAGTGTCGAACGGCCAGCTGGAGCGGTTGGAGAGGGACTGCTGCTGCTGGGAGAGCTGAGCAGTTGTTGGGACCAGTCGGGAAGGGTGTTGGAAGATGTTTGACGCGCGAGACAGCAACGGAGAGGGAGTCCTACTGGACATCAACAAGGTGGTGGCGTGGTGGAGTGGCAGGCAGGTTGGATAGCAATCCTTGGGAGCTCGATAACAGGTTTGGGATGGTGAAACAACAATTTAGGGAGGCAATGCAGCAAGTGGGAAGGGTAGACAAAAGATGTGAAGAAGGGACAGTTAATGGGAAGGCTAGCCAGCAAGGAGGGATCACCGGACAGCGGTGGAAAAGGTCGGACAACAGGCCGGTATGTTTTATGGTTGGTGGTAGGGCGATTGGGCAATGCTAGGAGGCTAGCGATTGAGAAAGAAGGTGGAGGGAGGGCTGGACAGGAAAGGGAAGAAGATACAACACCGCCTCGGAGTAAGATACAACCGGAGCACCACCACCTCGGATACAGCCCTAGAACAGGAGAAACACTCCACATAGGAATCTGAACTCAGAATAATCACCAGAAACTGAATTCTCTAAGCAAAACACCCCTATATATATGGATTAGGACTTATATTAAGCAAAATTAAAAAAAGAAGAACTAGAAATAGGCAATGCGTGTAAAATAAGAAAGAAATTAGAAAGGGAAGAAATAGAAATAGGCAATGACTTGTAATAGGATATTAATGGGAAAAAGGAAGAAAGAATTAGAGGGAAAAGGAAGAGAAGGGGGGCGGCAATTCCAGCCACCCCAGGAGGACCGGTTGGTCCAGCCCAGTTAGGCCGGTTTGGTCGACCTCCTCAAGCAGCTCAGCGACGTCTCCTAGGATTCGGAGAGCTTCAACCTCATTCTTTGAAGCTTCGGGTACTTTTTCTTCAATATTGGTTGTACCTGGATCCCGATGTTGACTGCACTTGTGAGCGTACATTTATCTCGGTCCAACCGGTATCCTCTGACATCTCCTTATACTCGAATATTCACTCAACAGATTGTAAGCAATCCAAGAATTCATCTGGATCCATCCCTCCTCCAAACTCGGGAAAATCCACCTTGACACTGTAGTCTCTGTGCCGTCCAAATAACAACTCCTCTCGGAAATTCAAGCTCAGATGGCACAATGCAAAGGGGTGAAGAGCCCATGGACATGGCTACTAGAGTTAAATAATCCTAGCCCATGAGAGCATGTCCTTCGATGGATTGCAATGCTAGAAGAAACACTAAGATAAATTTAAATGAGATGAGAGCGGCTACGAGGCTGCCCAAGAGTCTTGAAAAATAAAACATGAGAATTCCTAAAGAAAGGGGAAGGAAATGAAAGAGATGTCCACCATGGCGAACCAGAAGGATGAAGGTAGCTTTTCAATTCATCTTTTATCTATAAGTATATATACATGAAGGTCGGGATAATCAATTCTATCATCAATCCATGTGCATCTCTGAATCGCTTGTTGAATTAGGAGTTAGGGACGACGATCTACTCGGAATCGCCCATCAAGAAGAAGATTGTCAATACAAAGAAACAAGAGCTTCCAATTGAGACCATGAGGACCATTTCTCATAGTCGGTAGTATGTGATATTGTTTGTGCATTTGTTGACCTCACTTTTGTTGAGGTCTAGTTTTCCTCCTAGGATTTAGGGTTCTAGCTTTAGGAGCTTCCCCGACGATCTTAGATTCTTAGCAATGGGCCTACCTCGCCTTAGAATGCTCGAAACCACTTCGACACTCTTTTGGAATCCCGGACGAAATTCCTGACCTCTAGCTTACAGCAGGTAGGTTGGAATTGGCGTTAGGACTCCAAATTGAGTTCCTATAGGATCACTGGACCTTAGGACAGCCTCGTGCACATTTTCTGCACCACCGAGCACAAATTCCTCGGACCACGGCCTCGACCCTTTCAACCACCTCGCAACGGGTCAAGATTGAAGCCAGAACGCCGGGACTATCGACGTCGAGTCAGAATTTCAGAAAATGCCGAATTTGATTTGCTTTGGACGCGACCGTCGACGAGGTTCTCTAGGCGACCTCAGATGACGAAACGGACTGCGCCGTTGCATCCAGAACGTCGTTTTTGCCTTAAATTGATATTTGATTTGCGACGATCGCCTGCTGGAGCGGAAATTGCGATTTTGGGCGTGTTTTTAACAAAATTAACAATATATATATTTTTTAAAAAACCTATTTAATCTATCCTAAATCCTACTCACGATTTCGTCCGACCCGCGCCTTCTTCTCCTTCCCGCGGGTTCGTGCGTCTCGCCTCAGCTCGCTTCGGTCGGGCTTCTTCTCCTCGCCTAGTCTCGTCCCGCTGTACGAACCTTTCTCCCCTTCACGCCATGGGAGGAGACGACCTCACGAGGCACTCTGCTCGAACCTGCCCCTCCTCGACGCGTTGAACTTTCCTCTTCGGTGCTTAGGGGGCTGCGGCACCTGTGGCTTGACACACTTTGGGAAAACTTCTTCCCTTCCCAACAGCTCCTTTCTTCTTCCCTTCTCTGCTCTCTCGAGGCTGCCTCCTGCGTCCGACCCGCGCCAGGTAAGGTTCGCCCCTTTGTAGTCGTTGGCTCCGGGTGAGTTCTTGGGTGAGTTTAGCTAGCCTTCTTCCCCTGCGGCTATTTAAACCCCACTTGGGGAGCTCTCTAAGGTTGGCCGAAAATTTCTGTGTGGGGGAGAAGTGCTGTCATTTTTTTTAGAAATTGTTGGGGTTGTTCCACACTGCTGGGTTTGTTCTCTGTGAGCTTTGGTGGGGAGCTCTGCTGTTTCTTTTAAGTGAAAGCTGAAGCAAGGTAACTCTTCCCCCCTTCCTCTCTTTCTAAGTTGCACTCCCGTTGCTAGCATGGAGGAATGTTTATGTGCTTGCTGTTGATATGTTTACATGCTTAAGTGGGAAATAATACTCCCCTCTCCCCTCTGATGGCATTATAACTCATGTTTTTCTGTTAAAAGAGGAGGAGAAGTGGGGAAAGAGGTGTGTTTAGCTATGTTTCTCTTTGCCTTGCAAATGCTCTTTAACTTATGAGTTTGGCATGCTATACTTGAAGAGTTTTCTAGGTGGGAAGTTTGGCTAGCTGATCCCTCTTCAGCTCTTGTTGCATATTTTTATTTTTGGAAATATTTCATATGGCATGTGGTTGCTCCTTTTTCTTCTTTACTTATTCTAATCTAATGTGGAGCATGAAATGGTTTGCTTAATCTATATACATGTGAGGCTTGCTCTTTTACTCCTACTTCTTCTTTGTTTAAAAAAAAAAGAGAAAGAAAGCATGTTAGGAAGGTCTTGAATCGATTTGGAGAGTTTTATATCTACTTTCATTTGAAATATATTGGGGGCTTATGCTTGGATGTATTGGAAGTATGGAAGTGTTTGCTTGAGCTTCACGTTTAGCTAAATCTGTAAGCCCTATCCTGGCTCATTGGGAGCTTGATTGAAAACAAGTTTTATTCCACTTTAAAAGAGGTTTGGGGGCTGTTCCTGTTGGCTTTTGTTTTCTCGGTTTAGGGGCTGTTTTGAGCCTTATTGCTGCTCGGTTTTCCTAGCCCCCTCCCCCTGCTACTTTCTCTGGACTGTTTTGAGTTTTGCTGTTTTTTTCTTGCTCTCGGTTTTTGGTGCTGTCCTGGCATTTGGTTTGGGGGCTCCATTTGGTATTCTTGCTGCTCCTGTAGCTGCCTCCTGGGTATTCGATGCATGGACTGTTTCGTTTTGTTGGTTTTATGATCTTTGCTGCTCGGCAGCAAGCCCCGCGGCATAGAGGGGCTCGGTCTTGTGTTTTCTGTAGTTTCTTCAGCTTCCCCTAGCCTCGGCTTCGCATTGGGGGCTGTTGTGATTTAAAATCGGGTTTATTTCAGCTTTGTTGTGGTTGAACTTGGCTCTTTTAATATCTCTGGTTTTAGCCCTAAATTGGGATTGTTTTGATTCAAATCTTAGGCTGTTTTGAGCCTTGCTGTTTCCTTGGTTTTGGGTTGGTTTGAGCCCTGTTGCTGCTCGGTTTTCCCGGGTCCCTGGAGTTCTCTTAAAATGATTTAATTTTTGGGGCTGTTTTGGCTCATGGGTAGGCTTGATTCAAGAATGTTCGGGTTTAATTTTTTTGAAAGTGTTTCAGCAAAGTTTAGGAAGCTGCTTTGGCTTTGTGTTGAGCTGGAAGTAACATGAGTTGCTTGTTAGGGGCCTTGGCTGTGAGCTTCATTTGTGGTGCGAGTGGATTGTGAGGGGCCTTACCTTGCTGTCTTTTGATGGGCTTGACCGAGGACTTCGGGGTGGCGGTTTGAGCTTGTTGGGAGCTTTAGTTGCCTCCCCTTTGTGCTTGTCTTGGCCGAGAAGCCTCGATGGATGTAGTTATGATATTTGTGCCTCTTGCCACACTTGCTTATGAAGTTGGTTGGATGAATATAAGAACGTCTCTTATTTGCTTCAATTAATTCTTGAAAGTTAAATGTTGAAGTTTGATTAAGAAAATGTGAGCATGAGGTTAGCAATTGCTTGAT